>LPNX010074841.1:11237-29373 GCA_001517045.1 Pseudotsuga menziesii | reverse complement strand
GAGAGAGAGAGAGAGAGAGAGATTGTGTGTGAGAGAGGGAGGGATGGGTGAGCGATAAAGAGGGAAGGGGGGTGAATGATATAGAGAGTGATATGGAGGGAGGGGAAGTGAGGGAGGTATATAGAAGGTGGAGATAGACTATGAGAGAGGGGGGGTGAAGGAGTGACACACACACATAGATATATAAAGAGAGAAGGGCGGGACACACACACACACACAAATATAGAGAGAGAGGGGGGGTGAATGACAGAGAAAGAGAGGAGGGAGGAGTGAGTGATAGAGAGAAAGAGAGTGGTGGAGGGAGGTATAGTGAAGGTGGAGAGAGGTTATGGGAGAGGGGTAAATGAGGGAGGGACACACACACATACATATACATAGAGTAGGGGAGGTGTGAGAAACAACAAGAGAGGGGGGTTGGAGGAGCAATAGAGAGAGAGTGATGTAGGGAGGGATAGAGAGGGAGGTATAAATAACATGGAGAGAGGTTTTGAGAGATGGGGAGTGAGGGAGGGAAACACACACACACACACACACATAGAGAGAGAGAGGGATTTTGTGAGAGAGAGAAGAAGGAAAGGCACACACACATACACATATATATAATGAGAGATGGAAATACAAAGGTAGGGAGGGCCAGTGAGTAAGGCATAAAGGGATAGTGAGTAAGGTACATGTGTATCCATAGATAAAAAAAATATTATTTAGGAATTGAGTCTTGGATTTCCTCCCTTGACCATGTTGAGGCCTTAATAGCCATATCTAATGCTCAAAACCTCTTAAAGGAATGTGCATATTTTCTCAGAGACCAAGCATACCTTGAGTAGGTCATCTGTAGTGCTTCAATCATATTCCCTCAATAATGTCTTAGAGGTCCCATATATGCTGCTCAAAACCACCTAGTTCTACTAACATCCACATTCATAGTCCAAATATATCTAAGAGATTCCATGTGTGATTTTTTAAAGAATCCCTTCTATCCCTAAATTCCTAGAAGCTTTAGTTAGGGCCTAAGGCCATAGTTTCCTCCCCAGACCATGTCTATGGCCTTGGGATACATACCTAGTGCTCAACAAATAATGATGCCATGCATATCCCGATTAAGATTCAAATGATTCACTTTCAATGTCATGTGTGGTGGTTGGGGGCATCAATTTTTTCCTTAAATGGTTAACAACTTCCTTTAAGGCCCAAGGACCAAGTGTTTCGCCTTACCCATGTGAAGGGGCCTAATATCTATACTTAGTGCTAAAAATGTTATAATGGAACTAGTATCCTCATTTCAAGGTAAATGAAACCGTGGAAGGATCTATTGAGTTTGTTCAACACATCATTCTTGGCTCTAGATGGATAGAATCATCTTCTAGGGGCTAAGGCCTAGGTTTCCTCCCTTATTATGTCCAAGGTCCCAAGAAACATACATATTACTTAGAAACCCCTAATGGTTCCCATATCCCCATTCAAAACAAAAAAATCAACATGAGAGGTCATCTATGGTGATTTAAGGTGTCATTCATGGACCTTGAGCCCTAAAAGATGGTTTACAACCTAAAATTAAAGCTTTATGTACCAACCATGCTTAACACCTTATCCTCCATATCTAATGCTAAAAATATCCTAATCATAGCCATATCCCAACTTAAAGGTTGAGGATACCCTTAAGAGATCATGTGTGTGGGTACTATTGACCCGACTTACAATAGAGGTTATACCTCATGACTCTATGATGACCAAATACAATAGTAAAATCCTGACATAGGAATAAGATATCTCCCTTGGGGTATATCAATATAATACATTTAGAATATTATTTCAAGTTACAATATTTCAACACTCCCCCTTAACGACAAGGGTATTATACTGACAATGACATCATCAACTAAAGGAGTAATGAGAGATAGATACCACCCCGACAAGGGGATAGATGGTGAGAGATGGAGGGATGGAGGGGAGAGATAGGGATGGATGGATAAAATCTAAGAGAGAGAGGACAAGGGGGAGGGATAAGGGAACATAAGTTTAGTGACTAAGGGAGAAGAAGGGAGAGAGTTCTACAGGGAGGGATAATGGTGAAGATAAAGAGAAGGTGGAGAGTGGGTTGGTATGGACATGGATGAAGGGAGAGAAAGAAAACTACAGGGAGGCATGTAGAGATAACAAGGGAGGTATATTTAGAAAGAGATAGGGGGTATCTAGGGATTATTGGGGGTATAGAGAGAAACATTTATATGCATGAAAAGAAGGTAACACCAAAAACATTTTCTTTGTATCTAACCATAGAATTTTTTTTTCCTAAGATTTTATTCATTGCCTTAGCTGTGCACCTAACCTATTAATTGTGCTTAATAATATCATGTGCACGTTTTACTTCAGCATATCACGTACACGTTTTTACTTTATATAACACCTGCGTGTTTTAGGACTGTATAAACAATGGACTGTCTTTATTCAACAACAAATTTACTCTGTCTTTACCAAAAACCGATTGTCGCGCATTTTTTTTCAATAGAGCACGAGAACGCCTTTGGAAATATTCACAATACACATTCTCCATCATTATTTTTGTTATGCAGGTGCAGCATTGAGGAAATATTTCATGGTTGAGGAGCACACAAGATAAGATATCAAGCTTCAATACCATTTGATGGTGATGGTGGATATACACAATTGTACAAGAGAATTAGATGGAGGAACAATTTATGATTTATATTTCATTTGCTTATTATTCAAGAGAACCAAAGGTATATTTTCTCATTCATCATTGTTTGATGGGAAATATGAGCAATTGAGAAGGAAGATTGAAGCACCTTAAAGGATATATAGTTCTAAAGCACTAATCTATAGTTATAAAGCACTAAATGTTTGAAGCTTGTAATTGAGGAGAAAAAACAAACTATATTGAATTGATCATTGTGGTGACGGAGAATGTACATAACCAAGGAAGAAAATAAGCAAGTAAGAAGAGACCTTAAGAAGTCATTGAAGAAGAGAAAGAAAAGAAAAGAATAGATATGATCAGTTAGAGGCTTTCTTTGGAAACTAATCCAAATCAAATTATAGAGGATACCACGGTTCATCTTATTAATCCACCACAAGAAAAAAGGAAGCATTCACTAGAGGGACCTTAAATTTCCACAATAATTGTTGAAAAAGCACCCCATGGAAGTATTCAAGAAGAAAAATGTAGGTGCTCATTAGGGTATGTTTTAATTCCCACTTCAAGTCAAAGTGATAAGTTACCATCTCAAGATGAAGCTCATGAAGAGGCGTTGGACATGGATCCTACTGTTGAAGAGGTGTTGGATATGGATTCTACTATTGAAGAGGTGTTGGACATGGAGCCTACTGTTGAAGAAGAAAATTTTATCTAGACCATCGATGAGGTTGTTGGACTTCCACCATCCAACTACCATGAAGAGAATGAAGGACAACAAGCTACTAATAAAACTCCAGAGCGTATTTTTGATGCACTAGATGATAGAATTCCAACCCTCTTACCTCCATTAGAAATTACATGTCAAATAAATCCCAAGCGTATACAAGTTAATGAAAGAATCCTCAATTCCATTGAAGGTATGCTATCTAAACGTAGTATTTCTTATCAAAATCGACAGATAATAAATAAATATTTTGTTTCTAATTGTGATGGAGATAAGTGTAGATTATTTTTATCATTGTTAAAATCTAGGGGCATGAATATTGTTAGGAAAATGTTAGGGATAAAGATTCTAAAGAATTATGAACCAATTTGTCATATAGTTAAAAGCTTAGTAGATCCCTTTTTCAAAATTGGTAAGAACACATGTTCAAAGGAATGCAATGTGTCTCCTCGCTTGTTGTCACAAGAAATTGTAAATAAGAACACCAAGGTCCTTTGTTTTCTCAATACTGCATCCAAACTATTTAATTTGAATGTAAAAACCCTTTGTAGGTATTCTATTAGAAGAGAACATCTTGACACAACCATCCAAACAAATTTTTGGGCCTTTATTGGTCGGTTGCCACATCATGACATGAAGCTAGTTGATGCAGTAAAGGGACTAGTGCAGAGTTTTTGGCATGATCACACAAGGCCTTCTTCAAACTGGAAGGATGTACTAAAATTGAGAAGGGGTTCAAAGGACTGTGAACCAAATATTAAGCATCTTCTTGATATAACACAGATAGAACTATACGAGAAATTTAGGAATGAACATTGACAATTGAATTTGGGGAAAAGATCTTTTGAGAAATGTAAGCCTTGGTATGTTAGAATAAATACTCTTCGTAACAATTGTTGTTGTAGATACCATGTAGAATATGAATATTACTATGAAACATTTTTTTACATTCGTCATGTGTTGCATACTAACCATGTGCAGGATTGCTCCTTGACAATACCATCGATTTCATTAAGAGAATTCATTCATAGCATCATGTGAAATAGGCCTAAGGGGAAAACATACTATGCAAAATCGTGTTTGGATGGAAATTGCTCCAACTGTGATGGAATCATATTATTTATCCAATGCATGCATGAGAGTGGAGACAGTGAATTTGGGAATATGGTTACAGACATGAAAAGTTTCAAATATATCAGCTATGAAATAGTCCCAAGGAAAGAAAGAAAAAAATACAATTGGTGAATGTTAGATTTTTAACATTAAGCTAGTATTATATTAGGATATTTAACTAAGAGAACAACAAACAAAGCAATCAAACACAAGAGACAATGAACACAGTTTTTTTCCTCTGGGAAACCATAAATGGAGAAAACCCCGTAACTTCCTCAGAGATAAAATCAGTACCAAAGTAAAATCCAAAATAGTAAGATGATCTCCGAACAATAGTAACCTTCTTTATTCCTTGCCCTAGTGTCTTCCTCTTCCTCAACTATGCACTACAACTGAGTGTGAGTGAGTGTGTGATAAATAGAGAGCCTAGCTCTCTAATTATACTAATTCCCAACTTGACTAAACCCAACTAGGTCCAACTTCGCTAGGTGAGTATAATAACCCTAGTGCCGTGGAACTACGGGGACTTTAATCCTTAGACAATAGGATGGCTACCCACCTTGACTTGAAATGAATTTTTTACATTATAGAAACTCCCGATAGGAACCTTGGGGCATGACATGACTCAATTATATTGCAAATACATCTCAGAATAAACATCGAGTTACAATACATTAGAAATACAAGTGAATACATTCCGAAGTTACAATTACATCAACAGTGAAATCTCAGGTATGCATTTATCTATAAATTTATGTTTAAACAGTTACATTTCATTCCTTAGAAAAAACTGATATTGAGATCATTTTGTGTCACTAGGTACAAGTTAGTGACCTCACTAAGGAATTTATTGAAAAGACATGTCAATATGTTCAGCATGTCCACTTGGCACGATGGAAGAATGAAAAGTTTAGAATATGCAGAGATACATTTCCTAGTGGTACTATACTTTTAGTTGTTGATTTTGCCGATAACTACAATATGCAACCTTAAAATGAGATCCAAATTTAGTATTATCACTCTAAGCAGGTTTCCTTGATGGTGGATATCACATATAGGCATGGCATAAATAACAGTGAAGGGAAAAGAGAAATTATGAAGGAATATCACTTCTACATAAGTGATGATAGGTTCCATGAATTCCACTATGTACGCCATTGCTTCATCATGTTATATGATCACTTGAAGGGCAGGAACATACAGATGGACCGACACTGGATTTGGTCTGATGCATGTGTTGGTCAGTTAAAAAATGCACTCATATTTCAATGGTTGTGTTCATTGCATAAAAACTACAAAGTTCCACATATGTGGAACTATTTTTAGACTGGGAATGGTAAAGGAGAGCATGATGGAGTTGGAGCATGTGTCAAAACATCCCTATGAAGGGAGGAATTGAAATTATCTACAATATCTACTATTGAAAATGATCAATCTATAGTAAGGTGGTGCACATCAGTAATGGGAGAGGAATCAACTATGCGAGTAGAATCCACAAGAAAGAGACATATGGAGAGATTTTTTTGGGAGATGGTAGACATAGATCGTTCACATGCATGGGAATGCAAGAATGTGCCTAGGAATTATGGCTTTCATTTGGTTTGAAGCTCTGATAACCCAGCATTTGAAATTTGGACCAGAAAACTTGCTTGTTTTTTGCTCTCCTTGTTGTGATGGTGACTGGGATGGGTGTGAATCATTGGATTGGGTCAATGGATGGGATCACATATCACTTCCACTTGATCAGCGTGCAATTGTTGAGTTAAATCCATTGGAAGAAGACCAATCATCTATTTTTATAGATTTTTATCATGTCTCAGACCTTGTACAACCTAGTATGATGCATTTCCTTAATATTTTTTTGTTTACTTACGTAATCTTCAAACTCACATTAATGGCCTTGTATCACATGAAAAATATTTTGATCATATACCTACAATCATATAATGCAGGGCACATATACGCAGTGGTTTCCTCAAAAGATAGTGAATGGGGTGGTGATTACTGGTTGGCATGTTGTATAGAGGGAAAGAAAAGCCTCATTATGTCCATGAATGACGATGAAAACAACCACTTCCCAATCAGGTCTATAGTTGTTAAAGGTGAATACCTTACACAGGACGACAATGCAACAAGAGAAGGGTGAATATGTTTACAGGTATTACAAACCAGGTTCAAGTGTGTATCACTTTATAAATTTAATAATTAGTAAAAGCCTCTAGGAACAAACAATGCCTAGCCGAAATTTATCGAAGGTACGCTACTTCTTACTGGATACAGAGCACAAGAGATTAATGGAGACCATAATTATAAGAGATGATCTGGAGGGCTTGGTTGTATTATAATAGGTGGGATCTAGAATGATGAGTTATGTTACATAGTGTTAATTTTCCCATATATGTTGCTTATAATTATGTCAATTTTGTGTTCTTGATATGCAAAATTTTCGTTTATGTTGTTTATAAATATGCCAAAAGTTCTCTTGTATGTCAAGTTAATTAACATGACAAATTTTACATATGATTAATTAACACTAAGATTATTAATGATCATGTAAATAGAAATAACATGATCATGTCAATATCAATCATATGATCATGACAATATCAATCATATGAACATGTCAAGATCTCATTCACATGTTAAACATAACATTAGAATACATACATGTACCTCTTTAGGTCATACTTGTAAAAGTTCTTTACAGGCTCTCTTACGAGACTAAAAACCTAATTTTTCAAGTAGGTCATATTGTCAATGTTTTCAGTTGATATATAAAACTAGGATGATGGAAACAAGATGCCACAACGATCACTTTCTATTTTAAGGCTTGTATAATTTCCTTCTTGACAGTTCACCTCTTATACCATGTTAAAATTTTTATTATAACCATTAGTTCAATGCATAAATTTAACTATAAAACATTTACATCAAGAATTTAACATGTAGGATCTAGTTAAGAATAACAATGCACAAGAGACACAAAATTTTATCTCGGGAAACCGTCATGGGGAAGAAAACCTAGCAACCTTTCTTAGAAGAATTATGTTTAGAAAACAAGTACAATGAAAACCTGAACAAACCCTAAAACACAAGCTTATGAAGAAACCCTAACACACAAGCTCATGACGAAACCCTAAAATAAGTGTTTCCTTCTCCTTCATGTGCAACTCAAAGAGGAAAAATACAAGACATGAAGTGTCTTACAAAATGAAGAGCATGACTCTTATTTATACATGACTATAACTTTACAAGTGGGGCTTCACTAACATGTGGAACCACATAAATTAATTTTATATTTACATTAGACACCAAGCATTTCACGCCAATGAGGGCCAAACATGGAAAACCAAGCATGGTGGGGTTATGGTTGGTGTTCCCATGTTTTCCCTACCAAAACATGCTAGCAGGAGTTGACAAAATTCAAATTGTGATTCTGTGACTTTTTTGGTGCACCGGGCACAAGTCCACTAAGTGTCCTTGAATGGTATCTGGAGGTGACCTGCAACTCACCATAGATCGATGCTCGAACCTTCGATCGATGAACCATTGATTTTGTTGGATTCATGACGTGGGATTTTAGCTAGGGGTTGGCTTCTCCCACCTGTCCATTTCTCGGTGACTTCTGTATATGTTGGTTTCTAAAACTAGGGTTTGACTCAGTAGGGGACAATGCATTTCATGCCAATGAGGGCCGAACTTGGAAAACCACGCATGGTGGGGCTGTGGTTAGAATTCGCATATTTCCCATGCCCAAACACACTAGCAGGATTTGAAGGAATTCAAAATTGTGGCTCCATGATGTTTTTGTGCACCAGGAACAATTCTACCAAGTGTCCCTGAACGATATCTGGAGGTGACCTACAACTCACAATAGATCAATGCTTGGGCCTCAGATCAAAAAACCACCAATTCTATTGGATTTGTGACATGGTATTTTAACAAGGGGGGCCTCTACCACCTATCCATTTCTCGGTGACCTTAGTATACGGTGGTTTCAAAAACTAGGGTTTTGCTCAACAAGGTACAATGAATTTCATGCCAACAAGTGCCAAACTTGGAAAAACATGCATGTTGGGTCTATGGTTGTCGTTCCCATATTTTCCATACCCAAACATGCTAGCAGGATTTGACGAAATTCAAAATTGCAGCCTCGTGATGTTTTTTGCGCATCGGGCACAAGTACACCAAGTGTCCCTGAATGATATCTATAGGTAACCTACAACTTCCCATAGATCAATGTTTGAGACTCTGATTGATGAACCATTGGTTCCGTTGGATTCGTGATGTGGGATTTTATCTAGGGGGGGCCTCTCTTGCATATCCATTTCTTAGTGACCTCAATATATGTTGGTTTCTGAAACTAGGGTTTCGCCCAGTAGGGGATATTGCATTTCACGTCAACGAGAGGAAAACTTGGAAAACCATGCATGGTGGGGCTATGGTTGGAATTCATATTTCCCATGCTAAAACATGCAAGCAGGATTTGATGAAATTCAAAATTGTGGCTTCGTGACATTTTTGCGCAATGGGCATAAGTCCACTAAGTGTCCTTGAATGATATGTGGAGGTGACCTGTAACTCATCATATATCGATGCTTATTCTTGCGATCAATGAAACAATAATTCCTTTGGATTCATGACATGGTATTTTAGCAAGGGGGCCCCTCTCCCGTCTGTCCATTTCCCGATTACCTCTGTATATGGTGGTTTTTGAAACTAGGGTTTTGCTCAGTAGGGGACAATGCATCTCATTCCAACAAGGGCCAAAGTTGGAAAACAATGCATAGTGGGGCTATGGTTGGGGTTCCCATATTTCCCATGCCCAAACATGCTAGCAAGATTTGACGGAATTCAAAATTGCACCTCCCTGATGTTTTTTGCACACTGGGCACAATTCCACCAAGTGTCCCTGAATGATATATGGAGGTGACCTGAAACTCACCATATATTGATGCTTGGACCTCAGATTGATGAACCGTTGATTCCATTGGACTCGTGACATGGGATTTTCTCTTTGGGGGGTCCTCTCTCACATGTCCATTACCCTGTGATCTCCGTATATGGTGGTTTATGAAAATAGGGTTCGCTCAGTATGGGACAATGCATTTCACACCAATGACGACCAAACTTGGAAAACCAGTCACGGTGGGGATGTGGTTGGAGTTCCCATATTTCCCATGCCCAATAACGTGAGCAGGATTTGACGTAATTCAAAATTGCAGCTCCCTGACATTTTTTGCACACCGAGCACAAGTCCACTAAGTGTCCCTCAATGGTATCTAGAGTTGACTTGTAGCTCACCATAGATCGATGATCGAGCCTCCAATCGATGAACCGTCAATTCCGTTGGATTCATGACATGGGATTTTAACTAGGGTGGCCTCTCTTTCCTGTCCATTTCCTAGTGACCTCTGTATATGGTGGTTTCTGAAACTAGGTTTTCTCTTGGTAAGGGACAATGCATTTCATGCCAATGAGGGATAAAATTGGAAAACCATGCATGGTGGGGCTGTGGTTGGTGCTCCCATGTTTCCCATGCCCAAACACACTAGCAATATTTGATAGAATTCAAAATTGTGGCTCCTTGACATTTTTACGCACCAGGCACAAGTCCACAAAGTGTCCCTGAATGGTATATGGAGGTAACTTGCAACTTGCCATAGATTGATGCTCAGGCCTTTGATCGATAGAACGTCTATTCCGTTGGATTCGTGACATGGGATTTTAGCTACGGGGCCTGTATCCCACATGTCCATTTCCTAGTGACCTTCGTATATTTTGGTTTTTGAAACTAGGGTTTCGCTCAGTAGGGGACAATGCATTTCATTTCAATGAGGGCCAAACTTGGACAATGCATTTCATGCCAACGAGGGCCAAACTTGGAAAACCATAGCCCTAACTAGGGTTTACTATTTAACATGCATGGCCCATAACCATAACCCTACCACGAAAACCCTAATCCTAACCCCAATCTTATCTTACTATCATAACTTAGTTTAGAATCAATCGAATGTCCAACTCAACTTTTTCAAATCTGGTAGACTTATGCTTCAAATCATTTTGATTCAAGAAGTTGGTTCTTGGTATTTGGATTCTATTCTAGTTCCTTTAATGCTGAGTGATTAGTCATTGGGTGCATGAGGTTTTCTGAATAGCGTTGTTGGTTGTTGATGAAATGTGAAGCATGCATTGCACTTAGTTTTATTAAATTACACTTGAACATTGACTTAACTTGTAATTTAATAATCCAATCTCACAATTTTTAATTAGATATATCCAATTGGTGTGCATTTAATGAGTTCATTGAAACCTTGAAATACATTGTATTGCACTTAGCTTTATTAAATTACACGAGCAAGAACTTTGACTTTACTTGTAATGATCATCCAAAATCACAATTTCTAATTAGATATCCAATTAGTGTGCATGTAGTGAGATCGTTGAAACCTTTAAATATAATAGTTTGTTCTTTTGACATAGTGCATTGATAAGTAATAGATAATCCACAAAAATCAACACAATAGATTGACACAAGAACATGTGGAAACCAAAGAACAAATTCAAAATGAAATGTATCATTCATTTATAAGTGAAATGTCAATGCACATCTCTCCAAAAGCACATATATATCCAAAAGTATCCAAAAGTACATATATATCCAAAAGTATCGAGAAGTACATGTATCCAAAACTATCCAAGCCACATGTACATGTATCCAAAACTATCCAAGCCACATGTGCATGTAAGTGAAATGTCAATGTACATGTCTCCAAAAGTACATGTATCGAAAACTATCCAGAACTATCCAAGCCACATGTACATGTATCGAAATGTACATATATCCCATAAGACACATCAAAACTCAAGCTTCCTCTTGTTCTTTCCTGACATTGATTCTCTAGGCACAACTCTAGGACTAGTGTGTGTCTCTGGATCCTACAAATTAAATATCAATTGTAAAAATAAACTAACTATGTACTAATACATTAGCTCAATAAAAGACCATGTCTAAATTAACTCAACAATTATCAACATGTTCATGGACATTGCATGAAACAATTGCTCATTAATGGGAATCTCACCTCAACAAGAGACTGTGACAAAGGGGATTTTGTTCCTTGTGTAGAAGATAGAGTTGTTGGTTGAACATCAAGGATGGTCGCATCCATGGTCGAACCAGAGGGGGTAGGAATTTCTACAGGTGGTGGTGGCTACAATCACCAAATGTTGAAATAGTTAGACATGTGCATGAATAAACAATAGACAATAATAACATACTATGTCTAGATCATGTTCAAATAGGTGTACCTTTGTGTGGCTTATTGTTATTGCAGATGTCACATTGACTGCTACATCAATAACTCTTGTTGCTGGTGGCTACAATCACCAAATGTTGAAATAGTTAGGCATGCACGAATAAACATTAGAAAACAATAATAAACTATGTAAAAATCATGTTGAAATAGTTGTACCTCTATGTGACTTGTTTCTATTACATATGCAGCATTGATTGCTACATCAACAATTCCTACGAGGTTTTCAATAGTAAACTATGGTTCCTGATGTAGTAAACATGCAAATCAAACATTGACAAAACATTTTATGCACTAGATTTCAAGTTAACCAAGAAATATCATCGAAGGATATACATTACCATGGTATGAGTAGCTCCATGGTCATGGACAACTGGAGTCTTTCTAGGAGTAGGCTGCCTCATATACACATGAACCTTGTTCATGTATGGCCTATGAGAAGATACAACTCCAAGAAATGGTCCAAATGTTTCAATTGGTGCCTATAGTTAGCAAGTGTTCATTTAATTAAACATGCATGATTCAACGAACATACATGTATTTAAAAAATGACAATTTTAATTGTTTACCTGGATCCTAGATGTTTCCTTGGTCGATACGACCATGGATGCTACCTATTTCATTGCTTTCCCCCGTGAAGGATCGGGCATCTGCAAGTTTAATAATTGTAAATATTAGACCGTAGATAGAATTATTGAACTAACATGTACAGTATGTGGAAATTAACAAATTAACAAGTATTAAAAAACTGAAATTTTAAAATGTTTACCTTGGTGTGAGATATGGAAATGTGTGCTATATGAATCTCTCCACCAACCAATGGATCAGTGGATGGAATGTCATGACCTTCTATAGAGTGTGGAACATGAAACTCTGGGTCATTGTTGCCGACATAAAGAATCAACTGGAAGTTCACAAAATTAGTATATTAGCTCAAACTATACATATGTTTACAAAGAGGAAAATAAATGAAGAATTTATTACAATTAACCATCTACATACATCACTCAAAAAATCACTAAAGAAAACATCTGAGGAAATACCATAGAAGGGACGACCACACAATGTGCACTCGTGAGGCTCAAAAATAGGCTAGGGATGTGCTGATGGTGTTGCACTAGTAGATGGTCCTCCACTAGTGGGTGGTACTACACTAGTGGGTGGTACTGCACTAGAAGATGGTCCTACACCGTGACGACCTGGAGTATGTACCATACCAGGTATTGATGTTCCTTCCTCATCCATATGTTGAACCATAGTTCTATGATGAAAAAATTCCCGTGCCAAACTCAAATACACATCACGTATCTGTGGAATAACACAATGTACAGGTGGGACATCTAGCCCAGGAAACTGCCTACGAGGTGCATGGATAGGGCGATCAATGTCTTGAATCCTGGAATTGGGTAATTTTTGGGGCATCCCCCCACTGATTCCATGAAACAAAAAGATATCAAAATAGTTTACTTGTTTAGCCAACACAAACTCTACATACATATTTTGAAGGAAATACAAGGGGATTTCCCTATTGTTATGCGGTGGCATATCAAAAACCATATACCATCTATCCATCTAGTTATCAACAAATGGATGAAATGTGCACCACTCAATAGAGATATGAGGCCTATTTGTATTTGGTATTTCCCCCGTGCGAGGGTCCCTAAACAATGACAATATATGCTCTTTGGTTATTTTCAACTTTTTGATTACATTGTGGTCTAGCCCATCAGCGTACTCTTGTCCTTTTCTTTCTCTATATGATGTAATATCATATAGTATGTTGCTTGACAATGAAATAGTCTCAACAATTGCATCCAAAGTGGATGCAAGTGAGTGGCGGATCCTATCACCACCACTACAAGTTGTACTAAGTCCCCTCAAGTGGGCAAGCTCAATCAGTATTTTGGCATTTCTGTCCATAGCCGCAACTGCAATAAAACCATCAATAAGAAAATCATTAGAAACATATACATGGTATATAGTGACGTCTCTTCAAAATTGAAAATGTAAATTAAATCAAACTCAAGTAAGAAATTTAATGGCATTCACTTATATACATTTAAAACTTAAAATTAAACATTTAACAATTAAATAGTAAGTTTCATTCAACTTCTTTCTAGAAGTTAAGGCACTTCTTAACCTTCGTTCGTGACTTTTCCATGCACACTAGGGTTAAAATTCTTTGAATTTAGGAATGCTGTTTTGACATGTTTTGGCCTTTACGTTCCTTGGATATGTAAAAGAAAGGGGCAAGGGACTATTAGGACACGTGAGGCAAGAAAAGAGTGATATGGGGCTGCCACCAATCCTCTAAATATAATTGACTCGATCATGGTTGGGAACACTCTCACAACACACTCTAGGTATTTCATGGGTGTTCACCATTTCCATTGTTGTATAAACATGGAAACCAACCAAAAGTGACATGGAAAAATGGAGAATTTGTGGACTGGAATATAATTGGTTGTAGATGAGCTTAGAGACTCGACATGTAGAAATATATTACCCATTGTTTTTTCTATTTAAAAAAATGGTTGATAAACCTAGTGATGCACGGGCATAGATTGTTTGAGTAAAGTCATTTATGACTTTGCTAGGTCAAGGGATCTTAGGGAGACCTAGGGTCTCACATGTTTCTAATTTGCTTTATTATGTTTATCGGATAAAAGAAGCAGAATTCAAGCTCTATTGAGTTTAGATGACGACCTTTAATTAATTAGCATTTTGGTAGCTCAATAGAACTAGGGTTAGAACTGCATGATGATTATGAACTCTTCGATGGTGTGATGAATATCGAGGTTGTATGGTGGTGTCAGGACATGTTGACTTGTAATTCGATATCATAGTGAGAAGGTTCGTATATTTCAACTTTTTTTGTCATTACGATAAGGACAAGGGCATAGAGGATAAGTCATATGCACAGAACAAGAGAAAAGTGCCGAGGAAGGTATACTTAAAACACAAATGAGGTGGATACTATAACCAAGAAGTGTAAATATTTTAGTGGAAAAATGGTGGTGGCTACTAAAACTGGATGGATACATTGTATAAAGGGAGGAGTTCTATACTTTTTTATTTTGGTTGCATTAGGAATTCTTGAGTTCTTGAAAAGGAATTCATTGTACAATTATTCACTAATCTTGGTTGAGGGAGATGTGAATTTAATTAGTGATTGGTTTATTTCCAATTTGCTAAATAATGCAAAATTTGGTTGTTTTAATCTATTTAAAAATTGTATTTTAGGTTTAGACTCTGACAACAAAATGCTATGGGTGAATGAATTACCTAATTAGATTACAATTTATCGGTGGATTTTCCTCCCCTCCAACTAAAATGAGATCCTCCAATAGTCTACGACACCCAATTTGCTCACGTTCAACTCGATATTCGTGTTCTTGATGGGTAGAATGCGCCGTGTGTTTTGGGACTGTGTATATAAAGTAATTTTAATTTTACAAATCACATATGCTTTTTATAACTACATATCACATATGCATTTTGTAGTTATATAACACATACATGATATGTTTTCCTATCCTACATGTCCCATGACATGTTAGGATTGGGTTGAACCATAGCAAGTGCTATGTAGTGAAAATGTGTTGTATTTTTATCTAATGTAATCATGTTTTTAAAAACTAGGATTGCGTCTAAGAGGTCCCTCATCTTCTTGCACTGGTCATTAACTCCTCATCAAGGAAAATTAACTCTAGTGCTTTTTGTCAAGAAGATATTAATACCAGCCATTGATCTATCAATTTATTGCATGATTAGCTCGATATGTTTGGTGTCGTGCTCTCACTTTCTTAGGGTGTTATTCACCTTAACCATCAATCTATATAAATATCGTCGGTGATCCATTGCAACTTATTTAGTGCCCGACTCTTTATCCCATGGTCTTTTGTATGCCATGTGATCACCATATCCCTTGAGTTGCACCTAGGCTCCAAAGCTCAAAAATAATAACCTTCAGAATTACCATCATTTTAGCTTCTTTTGGTACAACTAATAATCTGTGAAAATATTGGCACTAATGGTTACTTTGGCCCCTTGTTTACAGTAGTGGTAAGAGATTAAACATAAGAAGAGAGAAAAAAAAAGATTCCATCTTTTTTTTAAGTGCTAGAAATATCATCTACATTAATTGTGTAATTTTACTCTTATAAATGTAGTATCCACATGTATTAATGTATGTGTTTATATAGTATACTTAGCCTTTATTTGAAAAAAGGAAACTAAATAAAAAAAAGAAGGTTTTCAAGTAATTATAGTTATTACAATAAAATTACTTAGCCACAAAAAGGTATGATTTGAGAATTTGATGGCTTAGAGAATAAAAAATGGCATGCAGATCCAATCCATAAATCAAAATGGCTTGAAGATTAAAAACAAATCCTCTCCATTAATTGATCACCTTCAAGATTGATCACCTTCTAGTTACTTTGATTTTTTCTTCTAAAGAATAGAAAGAAGACAAAAAGAAAAAGAATTGAAGATTGATTTTTAAATAGATTAATTTTATTTTTTGTAAATGCATCATGCACATTTTCTCATGCAAATGTTGTATTAAGTAGCCCAGGTATAAGAGTGTAAGTAGTTCCTATCATGTGTAACGCAAAGATGGAACTATTGGAGATGGGCTATTTGAGAAGACCTTTTTTTACTTTAATTTTTTTGTATTATGTTTATTAATTTCATTTTTTTAATGGGAGTTAATTAACAAACTCTATTTCTTTTCACTTGAAATTCTTACATCCAGTAGCTAGGTGCTTACAAAAGAGTGACAAATCACTATGGGAGGAGGTAACCAACTCACGCTATATACAAAAAAATAAAAATTATTTAATTTTTTTTAATGTCACAACTCATAAAATAAAAAAATGAAAGAGAATACAAACTAATAATTAAAAAAATCCATAGTAGTTTATAAAATAAAAATGTGAATCTAAATAAAATGTTGTTAGAAAAATAACTCCTCCCTAAATTGGATGCTTCTTGGTACTTGATAGATCTGTTTTTAGGATGGATCTATGCTAGCCGTATAGTTCCATTTGATTAATTAGAACTTTGACCATGGAACTTCTCTTTTAAAGGGTTTAGCTCATTTTAAATAGGAATTTTACACCAAGTTATACTTCTACTTGATTAATGGGAACTTTGACCATGGAACTTTGAGTTTAAGGGTTTTGGTCCATTTAAGACACTATCATCCCAATTTTGGAAAGAAAAAAAAACTTTGCTTCTTTAAAGGAATAAATAGTAAAAAATGTAACTAATTTTGTCCACTTATTAACTTACTATTTTGTACTTCCTATATTTCCATCAAAATTAAGGTAACTAGAAATTTCTTTATTGATTTAAAAGAAAAATACTTAGGTTAAACTTATTTAATATAATTAAAAAACTTAAATAAAACTTTTTAATAGTAATTTAAATTATATTTTTTTGTTTTTTTATAAATAATAAAAAGTGAAGTGACTCTCTATCAGAAAATATTAACCATATTACATCAAAAGTATTGAGAAATCAAATTTGTATCAATAACTACTTTCCTTTTTTGACTTAAAATTAGTTAGTTATAAATGATGTTATATGCCTGCACATTATTTATTTTATATATTTAACTCCACTTTCATATAATTTTTATTTTCTTGGACTTAAAATTAGTGCTGAGCTTAAAAAACAAGTACGTTCCACGGTACAGCCAAAATTAATTAGGATAGCCAAAATTAGTTAGGCATGATGATGTCCCATGCCTATACATTATATATTTATCTGGACGTTCATATTTCCAATTGCACAACTGAGTTCTGAGATATCTCTGCCTAACTGAGTTTATCTCTGCCTTTGGAGGAAAGATTTAGGTTAAACAGTCAAAAATTGGTGTATTTGAAGTATACCAATGGAAGTACTGCCAGACGTTCTCGTGAAAAAGTGTTTGTTGGGAGTGCCCTACACATCACATGATAACCTGAAAGCTGTGTGCCGAAGCTGGCAGGCTATGATGAGTAGCCCTCATTTCTACGCGGACAGAAAGACATCTGGGACGAGCGAGCACCTGATATATTTCATTCAACATAATCAGACGGCCGTTGGCTATAAAATAGCAGTAATGACGATATATGATCATTTGAATGGTACCTGTAAAAGGCTAAATACTCCCATTGATGATCCCCACTTTCTTGGAATATCAATACGATCTCAATGCGTTGCTGTGAATAAGAAGCTGGTTCTCATAACCGGAGTCGTCCCGTCCAGCAGGACCATGAAAAGTCTATACATTTATGACTTTGAGTCTGCCAGATGGAGGCGCGGAGCTGACATGCCTAT
>LPNX010074841.1:0-10969 GCA_001517045.1 Pseudotsuga menziesii | reverse complement strand
TGTACGTGTTCAGTGGAGAACATGTCATCAAGTATGATCCTGTGAACAACTTGTGGACTCCTGTGGCTTCTTTTCCGGAACGTATAGACTTCTTTACGTCTGCTACATAGTGGCGCGACTCGATTTTTGTTATCACATGTAATTTCATCTCCGGCAAGATCATCTGTTATCTGTTTAACCCCTCAACCACTCGTCTGATTGAAGTTAACCGTAATGGCGGCGATAGCGAAGGATTTGTGGGCGTGATTTTATCTGCAACAACAGTGGAGATTTGAATAGTCCCTTTTCTGTCGTTATTTCTTGTGTCATTTTATGTAGTCCCGTGTCTCTGGAGTTGTTTCTTTGTGTGATTCAAAGTTGTGTGATTCTTAGCATTTGTGTTATCTATAATCAATTCTTATAGATGTTGTATTTAAGCAAATTCATTATTAACGCTATGGCGTATTTGGCGATCCTGAAATAGCTTTATATTTTTAATAGCGAAATGAAAGAAGGTTAACAGAGTTGTATAAAGCGAGCAAGTTGGTAATGGGTAAAGATATGTATTGTTTCTTTCTAAATTTTCATATTATTTTCTTATTTATAGCATTGTCAACCTTATAGATATTATCATCCCTAATTTTATTGCAGATCACCCTGAAAACCTTCTTTTCAATTACCTACATGTTCGTCCAGCATTGAAAGCAAGCATAAATATATTTGCATGCAAGTAAAAACTATTTGAAGGTGGTAAGAGAGACGACTGTTATGGTCAAAGTTCGATCCTCGTTTAACTCTCCCGGCTCATTGAATCCAGTGCGTCTCATTTTAACTCATCCCGCTAGGGTTTCTTGTCTTATCCAAGTCTCCATTTTATCTCTACTCATTCCCTTGCTGTTAGATAGCAATTCGATCAAAAACTTTTGTAAGTGTAGATGGTGCGGTTAGTAAATCTTTTATGACAACATTTACTCCTATGGAAACCCTTTATGCGAAAACCCTAGAGAAATCCTCCAAATGCGCAAACCAGTGAATTAGCATAGAAACCCTCCATGCGATAACCCGAGAGAAATCCTCCAAATGCGCAACCAGTGAATTGGCTTGAGAAATTCTCTAGAGTAAGAACAATTTATTACCCCTACTCACTCTCTAGGCTGTAGAAATCACGATAATTGTGAGGTGAGGACTTGATTAAAGTAGCAAGTAAAAAATTAAAACAGAATTACAACTTGTTTTTTTGAGTATGTGTCAATGAAGTCAATTTGTACATATCCATGTTGTTTAACCAGAGAAAATGTAATATTACAAGAAATCAAATTAAATAACTTAATTCTAGGGGATGGAGGAGACCTTGTTGTCCCAAGAGATGCATTCTATAGGGAGAGATGTATGCCATTCAGTGCTAATCCTAGAGTGAGACTAGCTTAAATTAGTTTAAAACATTTACAAAATAATATATATAAATGACCAATTAAAAAGCTTCCTCAAATTTTATTGCAGATCCCCCTAAAAATATTCTTTTAAGTACCAACATGTAGAAATATATTTGCATGCAAGTGAAAACTATTTGAAGGCTGTAAGAGACAATTGCTAGAAATATTAATTACTCCCTTATCAGAATAACACATTATCCAGCTGAATATGTCAGAGTCTGTAGCAGGTCAGTTTCTGACAAATAATGAAGAGTTCACATCTCTAGTATATAGCAGGTCTTGACCAATAATGAAGAGTTCACCTCTCTCGTATATAAGCTAGTCTAGTTATTACACTCTTTAATGTAAGTGGGTATAACTTTTCATAAGAAGAACAATATTGTAGATATGGATATGCACAAGCACGACAAACAGAAATATAGAGAAGAGAAGTAAAACTCGGTGAAGAGTTTGAAGCTCAAGCTTTTGAAGCTCTTTAAAAGGTGAAGCCATTCTAAATTTCAAGTTTGTATTTATAGTTATAGTTCTTTGTTGTGCCATCACAAGAAATATAAATCCATAGTTCATGGTTTAATGCAAGTTTTTATTTAGCTTCATATATTCTCCATATTTAATTGAGTGAATGTTGTTTGCATTTACTGTTAAGTGAAAGACACAAAGAATCCATAGGGTAAAAGTTCTAGTTTTTATCCGTTGAAGGGTTCGACACAAATCTTATGTTATATAATATTGTGAGTAAGTTGCAATATAGTTGTGGTGCAGTTTATCCCATGTTAGTGAGGTGAAAAGTGTTTTTTCATATTTTAAGTCTTTAGAGTAGAAAATATAAAGTTGGTAGTTGGTCACAACCCAAATCACGTTGCAGTTAAAACCGGTTGAAGCCATGCGAGTCTATCGAGGTAAAAGTGTGTTTGGTCACAATAATTTTTTCTGAAAAGAGAAAGAATAGCGAAAGTCTATAGATGAAGCACCTGTATTTCTAGAGATCTGGTATCAGAGCGGGTTTAGGAAAGAATTATTTTCTTAAAAGGGAAAAAGTGATTTTCTAAGGAAAGTTAAAAATAAAAAATGGCTTCTACTTTTGGTTCACGAATGTCGAGTTTACAGACTCCAATTTTTACAGGAAAGAATTATGAGTATTGGTCTTTAACAATGAAGGCTTTGTTAAGAGGTCAAGATGGTTGGGAAATAGTTCATATGGTTATGTAGAACCAATAGATCAGACATCATATAACAATATCACACAAGCTGAGAAAGATGTCCTGAGGGAACAGAAGAAGAAAGATGGAAAGATTTGTTTTACATACACTAGGCCATGCATGAAAGCCTACTCCCAAGAGTAGCAACAATAATTACCGTTAAGAAGGCATGGAACACATTGAAGACTGCATATCAAGGTTTGAACAAGCTAAATACTTCAAAGTCGCATATTTTGAGAATAGATTTTGAATCTTTGTCAATGAAAGAAACATATTCAGTAAACTCATTCTACACTAGAGTTGTTGGTTTGATAAATCAACTAAAATCTCATCGAGAAAACATAGAATACCAAAGGGTTGTTGAAGAAATTATCAGAAGTATTCCCCCAATATTTGAATCCTTGGTTGTAACCTTGGAAGAAAACAAAGACATTTCGGTGTTTACCATTGATGAGTTGCAAGCTTCACTCATCAATCATGAACACAAAATCGACAGAACAACCACATCATTAGAAGGTGCATTATCAGCACAATCATCTGTAAGTCGTGGAAGAGCAAGGAAGAGAAAAAATTCCAGAGGCAGAGGAAGAAACTTCTCAAGAGGAGGACGCAACAACAGGCCCACAAATGTCGCTAGTAGAGGAAAGAATTAGAACCCAAGTCATCCAAGTGGTCACAGGTTTGATAAATAAAAAAATCAATGTCATTATTGTGAGAAATTTATTCATTATGCATATGAATGCAGGAAGAATCAACATTACCATGGAAAGAAAATCCAAAACCAATCATCAGACACCAGCACTTCATCGAGCGCAATGTTGATGGCATATATGCATCCCGAATTCAATGTAATACCATCCAAGAAGGTCCATGCGACATATGGTATTTAGATTTAGGTTGCAACAATCATATGACTGGTAATTTAAATTTGTTTTATAGTCTTGATAATTCAGTTCAAACTAATGTTACACTTGGAAATAATGTACAAGTCACTATTTTGGGAAAAGGTACTGTTGGTTTTCTAACCAAGTAGAGGGAGCGAAAGTCTATGCCTTATTTTTATCATGTCGAAGGTATGAAACAAAATTTGTTGAGCATTGAAAAACTGATACAAAAAGGTTACAAAGTCTACATGGAAGACAATCATTGTGTGATTAAAGACATACGTCCAAGCAACCAGCTAATAACAAACGTGCTAATGATAAGCAATTACTTGTATACATTGAGGATAGTTCCAGAAATGAAAGGAAATAAAAATACAAGAGTTGCATTCAAGGAAGAAAGTAAAGAAGAAGTTGAACATTTTGACAAGAAAGAAAATGACAGCGCTGAAATTCAAGAAACATTTTAAATAGAAGTTTAGGATGATTCCTGGCAGTGGAATTTCAGATTCAGACATCTATATTTTGGTGGGCTGACGCTACTGCAAACAAAGAATACAGTGAAAGGATTTCCATTAATCCACAAGCCAGACAAAGTTTATGAAGGCTACATTTTTTGCAAGCATCATAGAGAGACTTTTTTTGGTTGGAAAGTCATACAAAGCACGTAGACCACTTGATATTGTGCACTCTGATATTTGTGTTCCCATGCATACATCATCCATTGGTGGATGCAATTATTTTTTCACTTTTATTGATGACTACTCAAGAAAAACATGAGTATATTTTCTTAAACATAAATATGATTCATTTAGTTTTTTTCAGAAGTTCAAAGCACGCGTGGAGAACCAGAGTGGACACCGGATCAAAATCCTAAGGAAAGATAGAGGTGGTGAATATGTTTCAAATGGATTTCTAAATTTTTTCAAAACCCATGGCATATAGAATCAATTCACTGCGTGGTATACACCTAAACAGAACAATGTCATAGGGATAAATAACAGAACCATTATGGAGATGGTGCACAGCATGATGGAAGCTAAGAATTTGCCAAATGAATATTAGGATGAAGCAGACACAACTGCTATATATATTATGAACCGGTGTCAGACAAAGAGCGTGAAGAACAAGGTTCCTCAAGAATCATGGATAGGTATGAATCATAGTGTTTCTCGTTTAAATTTTTTTCATTGTGTCGCATATGCTCGTGTTATAGATGAGCTGAGAAAGAAATTAGACAACAAGGTACAAAAATGTATTTTTGTTGGCTATTCTAAAGACACAAAATCATACCAGTTGTATGACCGTGTCACAAGGAAAGTAATCATCAGTTGTGACATTCATTTCATCGAGAATGAATCATGGGATGGAACCATCGACAAGAATGTCAATATTGTGTCGAATGTTGAGCATGTTGACATGACCAAGGAAGTGGTTTGAATACCACATGTAAATCAACCGATTGCAAGACCATCGACTCCCATGACACCATGACATGGTTCAACATAAGGAACCTCAACACAAGTCGCAACTTAAGCTATGTTGCCAAGCACACCAAGACAACAACAGACTCCATCAAGCAGTTCGACATCAACAGATCCAATGAAGACAAGAATTTTGCGCGAAATATATGAATATAGTACACCAAAATCCTTCTCTCTCTTTGCACTATTTTCTCAAATAGATGATCCACTAACATTTGAGGAAGTTGTCGAGGATGAAGTGTGGGCACAAGCCATGAATGAAGAAATAGAAGTCATTGAGAAAAACCAAGCATGTGAACTGGTTAATGTACCAAATATAAATATCTAATCACTTTCAAATGGATTTACAATACCAAGAAAGATGTTGATGGGAATGTGTAGAAGAACAAGGTGAGAATGGTTACAAGAGGGTTCACACAGTAACCTGACATAGATTTCAATGAAACATTCACACCAGTTGCATGTATGGATACAATAAGAACAATTTTGGCCATTGATGCACAAAACAAATGGCCTATTTATCAAATGGATGTTAAATTATAATTTTGGAATGACTATCTGGATGAAGAAGTATATGTGGAACATCCAGAAGTCTATGAAGTTTCATGACAAGAGCACAAAGTGTACAAGTTGAAAAAGGTGCTCTATGGTTTGAAGCAAGCTCTAAGAGCTTGGTACATTCGCATTGATTCCTATCTCATTTAGAATGGATTTTACATAATTTAAAGTGAGTTGACACTGTACACCAAAGTGAATGAGAAAGGTAACATGTTAACTATTTTCCTATATGTAGATGATTTAATATTTACTGGTGATTTTGGCATAAAATAATTTAGAACAGTCATGGAAAGTGAATTTGAAATGACTGATTTGGGGCTCATGAATTCTTTTTTTGGGCATTGATTTCTAGCAGTCTAAAAGTGGTATTTGTATATCACAGTCAAAGTATGCAAGTATGTTTTAAAAATATTCAATATTTCTAATTGCAAGTCCACCCCAATACTTGTTATAACAGGTTTAAAATTGAACAAGGATGATGATGGATCAACTATAGATCCTATGCTATTTAAAAGGATTGTTGGCAGCCTTGTGTATTTAATAGCGATGAGGCCAGACATCATGTATGGAGTAATATGATCTTAATATTCATGGAATCAACAAAAGGATATCATTGGCATGCACGTAAAGAATTTTGAGGTATGTAAGTGGCATAAAAGATCTTGGCATTATGTATTCGACCTTGGAAAATTTTAAACTCATTGGATACACTAACAGTGACAACGGAGGCGACATAGATGATAGGAAAAGCACATATGGGTACACATTTCATTTTGGTACATATGTTGTGTTGTGGGATTAAGAAACATCCCATAGTAACTCTATGTTCAATAGAAGCAGATTATGTTGCAGCTACAGGAGTTGCATGTCAAGCCATTTGGATGCAAATAATGTTAAAAGACCTGTCGCAGAACCAGTAAGAACCAACAACCATTTTCCATGACAACAATTCAGCCATTGCATTATCAATTAATCATATGTTTCACAAGAAAAACAAAGCATAAGGTATCATTTCATAAGAGAATTGGTGAACAATTAAGAAATTTGTTTAGAATTTTGCAGGTCTAAAGATCATCTGGCAAACATCTTTACAAAACCAATGGAAAGGGATACATTCTAGTATCTCTGAAGTTATTTAGGAATGACAAGTTTTGCACAATGAACTATGTCATAAACATAGCAAGTTTCAGCTCTAAAATTTTTTGTAATATTTTGTTTTAAATTCCGATCTGCTCGTAATTAAGGGGGAGTGTTGGAAATATTAATCACTCGCTGATCTAAATAGCACATCAGCTGACTCTGTCATAGTCTATAACACACAAGTTTATGTCAGACAGTCAGACATGATGAAGAGTTCACGTATCTCGTGTATAAGCCATTTTAATTAAATTGTTGAAGCTAATTTTTTAGGTAGATAGTTATTATTGTATTCAATGTCAGTTGATGGAAGTTTTTATAAGAAGAAGAAGATTGTAGATCTAGATATGCATAAACAGAAGAAATAGAAATATAGAGAAGAGAAGTGCAGAGAAGAAGAAGACAAACTCTATGAATAGTTTGAAGCTTAAGCTTCTATGTTCTGTGAAAGTGTTGAGGGAAGAAGCTTTGTAAAAGGTGAAACATCCTAGTAAATTTCAAGTTTGTATTTACGGCTGTAGTTCTTTGTTGTGTCATCAGAAGAAATATAAATCCATAGTTTATGATTTAATGCAAGTTTTTTATTAAGCCACATATATTCTTGAGATTTACTTGAGTGAATGTTGTTTACATTTACTGTTCAATGAAAGACACCGAGAATCCATAATTACTTCACCGCGTAAAAGTTCTAGTTTTTATCTGTAGAAGGGTTGGACACAAATCTTATTTAATGTTGGGTTATATAATATTCGGATTAAGTTGCAATATAGTTGTGTCGCAGTTATCCCAGGTTGCTGCGGTGAAAAGTGTTTTTTCATATCCTAAGTCTTTAGACTAGGAAATTTAAATTTGGTCGCACAAGAGTTGGTCACAACCTAAATCCCATCATGGTAAAAAATAGTTCAAGCATAGTGAGTCTGTCGATGTAAAATTGTGTTCAGTGAAAACTTCATCATAGTAATTCCTTTGCAGATATATTGGTCACAAGACTTTTCATTAAAGTAAAAAGGGGAAAGAATATTTTAATACTGTGCGATAACTTAAGTCTACCGCTGAAGCAACCATCTTTCTCGAGAAGATGGCTATTATGGTCAAAATGTGATCCTTCAAGTAACTTTCCCCAATATCATCTCAATGAATCCAACGTGTTTCATTTTAACTCATATAGTCTGCATTCGATCTCTACTCATTCCCTCAGCGTTCGACAGCAATTTGATCAAACATTTTTGTAAGTGTAGATGGTGTGTTATTAAATATTTTATGACAACATTTACTCCCATAGAAACCTTCCATGTTAAAACCCTTGAGAAATCCTCCAAATGCACAAACCAATGAATTAGCTTGAAAAATTATGTAGAGTAAGAACAATTTATTACTCCTACTGACTCTCTAGGTTGTACAAATCATGATAATTATGAGGTGAGGACTAGATTGAAGCATCCAGTAAAAAATTAAAACATAATGACAACTTTTATTTTGAGTATGTGTCAATGAAGTCAATTTGTACAAATTTATGTTGTTCAACCGGAGAAAAATAAAAGTATTAGAATAATATTATTACACAGAATTCAAATTAAATAACTTAACTCTTTTTAGGGAATGGAGGAGAACTTGTTTCTTGGAAGAGGCTCATTCTACAGGCTACTAGGGGGAGATGTGTAACTCTTTCCATACTAATCCTAGAGCTGAGACATGTCCTCTTAAATTAGTTTAAAACATTTACAAAAGTAGATCTATCTATCTATCTATATATATATTTCACGGTGGTTCACCACAGAATCCTTGTTTACACCATGGCTACATCCACCTTGGAAAATATCTCTTATACTTGCTTAGAAAGTATAGATGAACTTGGGAAACCACCCCCGAGAGGGTTCACGATCAACAACTCACCATATTAATATTTCATTACATGCAAGGGCTCCCAAGGAGCAAATGTCCCCGATAATATTCGAACCCGGGTGGGGAGTGCAACAACCGAATCTCCCAACCACCTGAGCTACTCCCCATGGACTATATATATATATATACCTACAGAAATTAGATAAATTAAAAATCTTCCTCAACTTTTACACTCTAAAAAGGGGTTTTGCAGTTGGCACATACTCTTTTAACATGGATCTATGTTTGTTTGTAGAAACCATTTTAATATTGTTTTGGATTGGCTTATGAATGTACTTCCAAATTAATAAATCTATTTTGAAAAGAAACAAAATAGTAGCAAATATTAAGAGGTTTTTTCTAGTCAAATATATCATATATCATGTTTTTGGATTATGTGTTTACACAGTAAGTTAGTTATTGCTCTAATAATTAAATTTATGAGTATTAGTTGCAACTAACAAATTTCTCATGATTTTAAGGGTGTGTGCAAGCTAATGAGGGTCTCTTTTAACATGTTAGATGCAATAGAAAATTGAAAAAAACAAGAATCCACCAACTTACATAGATAATTTGAGACACTTACAGAATGAATCTTACAATGAGTAAAAAAAATGAAATGTAGGAAATTGAATGATGCTTCCAAGTATATAATTTTTTTCTATTGAAAAATTTCTTAACTATCTAAAGTTACATATTTTTTAATGGGCACTTTTTATTTTTGGGACAAATTATAAGGTATATGTTTTTGTGGGTACAATTTTTAAATTCCTAAATGATGGAATCAACTTAGGAAAACTGGTATACATATAGAGAATATATAGTACTAGTGCACGACTATTTTTCCAAAAAATAAAAATAATATTTTTTTAATTTTTTCCAATTTTTTCTAATTATGTAAGTGATTAAATCTCGAAAACAGTATGTCAATTGGGCATAGTGTTTGAATGTCTTAATGAAATTATTTGGAAATTCATTTTTATAGCATGTAGATTTTGGTGTTCTTTAGTGCACCATACATTTTTTTCCAAAACGGTTGAGAAACAAAATATCTATGGACAAAACACTAACATTGTGTTTTTTGAGTTGAACAGTGATAACATAAGATAAATAATAAAGAAATAGAAAAAATTTCAATTCTTGTTCAAAATTACATATTGGGAATCTGCAAAAAAACCATATATGTTTCTAAAATTTCATAAAAAATGCAGGTGTATGGCATACTGTAACCAATGGATAAACACAAACATATTGAAAATTTGGATATAATGCTCAATTATCCATGGTTTATCATTCTCCAAGGCATAGGCATGATGAATATGAAGCAAATTTCGAAGCAGACACATAGGCATAAGAATGCCATGGTAGCATGGGCGAAGGATCAACCATAGTGGCACTAAACACGTTCGTATTTTGTTTAAATTGAAATCTGTTCGTGCCAATGATAAACATGTGCACATTATATTGATGCTAAACGTGCACACGTTTTGTAAGGCTATAACGCATGCACATTGTGGAAGCCTATAAATTTACATTTTCCTACTTTTCCAATTATAACAATATTTTTATTATTTTATGTTCCCCACCACCCCCCTCTTCCCCCTAACTCTTACTAACCCCCCCTCCTCCTCTCCCTACCTCTAACCCCCCATCCTCTCTCTCACTAACACACCATCGTCCCATTCATTCTCACTATATCTCTCACACACACCCACACACCTATGTCTCCCCCTACCACTAACACCTACATGTACCCCCCCTCCACCAAACCCCTACCCTTTCTCTCTACGTCTAAATCTTAAACACCCTCATATTTCTCTATCTCTAAGCACGTATCCCCCCACCCCCCCCCATAAACCCATAAAACCTACCTTTCTCTCTCTCTTCCTATAACAAACACACACACACATCCTCCTAACATTTCTCTCTCACTCCTAATAGCTAACACCTCTCTCTCTCTACTCTGTCTCACTCCCCAACTCATCCAACTACACTTATCCCCCACACCCTTATCTATTCCCCAACCCTCTCTGTCTCTTTCTCATGGACACCCGCATTACACATACAGAGGTCACCCCTACCACTAATAAACTCCCTCTTCCTCCTAATTCTCACTAATATCCCACCTCTCCCTACCTCTAACTCCCCTCCTCCTCCTACCTCTCTCCCCCCTCTTCTCCATTACTAAAACATTCTCCACTCTCTTTCACTCCCCAACCCTTGACACCTAACAACTTTCTCCCAAGCCCCCAACAATCACATAGACACACATGTCCATAGGTCTCCCCCCACCTCTAACCACCCTCCTCCTCCTACCTCTAACCCCATCGTCTTCCCCCTAACTCTAACCCCACCCAATCCCTTCAATCCCATAAAAACCCACCAATCTCTCTCTCCCCATATGTCTCCCCCTACCA
>LPNX010074831.1:30530-48774 GCA_001517045.1 Pseudotsuga menziesii | reverse complement strand
AGATCTTCTTAGCTGTTGATTACCTTCCTCTTCGCTGTGTGAATTTTTGTCTTCATCACTAGTTGAGCTTGGACTGTTTGTATCACTGAATCCCTCTTGTTGTTGCTGCTGTTCCTATATGTTTGGCTGCTGTAATACAGTTTGTTGTTCTTGTGTAACCCCTTCATCAAAGATTGGTTCATCAAGAACTCTATGCCATTCCTCATGGCTTTGGTTGCTGTTCTCTGAAATTTCGGTTTCCTGTTCATGGAAGAGTACATCTCTACTTGCAAATACCTTGTGAGTAGAAGGATCAAACAATTTATATTCTTTGAATTGAGAACAATAACCTATGAAGATACATTTAATGGCTTTAGCATCCAGTTTCTTCCTATTTTCCTTTGGAATATGTGCAAAAGCCGTACACCCAAAAACTTTCAAATTCTGAACTACTGGTTTGAAACCATACAAAGCTTCAAAAGGAGTAATATTATCAAGACTCCTAGTTGGACTTCTATTCTTTAGGTAAACAACAGTATTTATGGCTTCACCCCAAAAGGTATTTGAGAGACTCTTACCTTTCATCATAGAGCGTGCACACTCTACCAGGGTTCTGTTTTTCCTTTCAGCAACTCCATTCTGCTGTGGAGTGCTGGGTACTGTAAACTGCTGTACTATTCCATTATCTTTGCAATATTTGTTGAAGTCCCCTGATTTATACTCTCCCCCTTGATCTGAACGAAGAATTTTAATGGGATTTTCTGTCTGTTTTTCAACCATGTTTCTGAACTCCTTAAAGTACTCAAAAACATCACTCTTTCTTCTAAGAAATTAAACCCATGTGTATCTTGTGCAATCATCAATAAATAGCAGAAAATAAAATGCACCTCCTAAGGATCTAGTTTGCATAGGCCCGCAAACATCAGTATGCACAAGATCTAACACATCTCTTTTTATCTTATCAGGATTAGAAGGAAATTCATTTCTGTGCATCTTTCCTAATGCACATCCTTCACAAGGAATGTTCACATTTTTTAACATGGGAAGTCCTTCAACCATATTATGCTTCAATAATAACAATAAATCTGGATGATTGATGTGACCATACCTTTGATGCCAAAGACTCTCTGTTGGCATGATTGCAGAAGTTAATGCGTAATGCTCTTTACTAGTAACATCAAGCTTGTATAGGCCTCCCACTCTGACTCCCTTTGCAAGAGTTTTGTATTGGTCAAGTCATTTACTATGCAGTAGTTTTTGAAGAATTCAACCTTCAAATTCTGATCTGTAATAGTAGACACAGATATCAGATTTTTCTTTAATCCTGGCACATACACCACATTGCAGATGTGACGAACACTACCATTTGGCAATGTCACTGGAATATCTCCGTATCCCTTGATCTGATAAGCACGGTCATCACCAAGATATATACTAGCACCATTCTGTGTTTCTTTATAGTTAGTATACCACTTCTTATTACAAGTCATATGCACTGATGCTCCGGAGTCAACAAACCAAGCATCAATATCATCAATTTCAGCAGATAAAGCAGCATTAGACACAAACAGTCTAAGATCCCTTGAGTCAAAGTTTGGCGTTTCAGAAATCTCATCAGCAATTTCATGTCTAGCTATAAACAGTTTTAGATCATGTGGTGAAGAGTCTTCAACAAAATGACCTGAATGTTTTCTAGGTTGTCTATTCCTAGCCTCATCATTATTTTTCTTATAACAGTCTTTAATAAGATGTCCAGATCGACCACAATAAAAACAACTTTTTGACACATTCCTGTTAGATGGCATACCTTGATTCGGTTTTTGAGGAGTTCTACTCTGTGATGACCTACCTCCTCTGCCTCTTTCTCCTGATCTCCCTCTCGGAGATCTCTTATTTGACCATAATGCCAAACCTGAATCTTGAGGCTTAAAGTTCCCACGCCTCTCTTCTTCTTGCAGCAAAATACCTGTCAGCTCTTCAAAAGTAGGAGGTTTCTCCCTTGCTGCGAGACCTGTTATAAACATATGGTAGTCCTCTAGCATACCATTTAATGTAATTGTTACGAGATCAGTGCTGGAGACCTTTTCTCCTATGTCTCCTAGCTTATCTTTCGCCTCTTTGAGACGACCCAAGAAAGAACTAACAGACTCATTTGCATCCATCTTCATGCCTAGCAATTTAGTTTTTAAGAAAAGTAGACGATTTGTATTGCTAGTTTCATACAGATCTTTAAGTGTTGTCCATGTTTCAGCAGAAGTTTTAGCTTCTCTGATATGTGGAATAATACTATCTTTAACAGACATTTGTAACAGTAACTTGGCTTTGTTCTCGTGCTTATCCCAGTCTTGAATTTGTGCTGCTGTTCCACCCGCAGCTGCTACAGGTTTTGCTTCATCTCCATTGGTGATTGACCAGACACCATAGCCTTCCATCAAGGTCTGCATTTTGAATTTCCAGTTTATGAAATTCGAGCCATCCAATTTGTTGGCCTCATTCAGATAGGTCTCTGCCAATGGATTTGACATCTCAGCAATGAAATCCCAGCGCAGGCTTCTTCTCAGCTTGGACGGGTCTCTTCAGATCTGGGTTTTCTCAGGTCTATCTGGGTTTTCTTCAGATCTATGCCCTGATAGCAAAAAATTTACCAAATTAAATTTATGAAATCGCAGCCAAAAAAAAATACCTCCACGCTGGCTATGCTCAGCTCAGCTCTTGCAGGCAGCGATTTCACTAGGAGCAGAGGATGGATCGCAGCTTCTTGCAGACTTGAGATCGCAGATACTAAGGAATCGCAGATCTCCACGGTTTTGCACACAATGGCTCTCGGCTCTTGCACCCAGCGTATAGCTCTCACCCAGCTTTCAACGGTGATCTCCTTCAGGCACCAGCGTATAGCTCTTCGCCCAGTTTTCATGCTGCACCACAGCACGAGATTCTCTAGCGTTCAACTCTAGGCTGATCTGCACGTGACGTTTCTGCACTTGGGCAAAATTGGTAGCGATCTTCAGTTGGGCAGCGATGTGGTATTTATCAGCGATCTCCTTTGCAGTGGCTCTGTTCACGGTGGACTCACGAACTTCTCAGCCCAATAACGTGCTCTCCTCTTAACCCGATGATTGCCACAGCTCTGATACCAGGTTAGAAACAGAGCATAGAAAACAAAGCAGAAGAATAGATGGGAAAAACACTACTTTACGGAGAGAATACTCGATCCGTTTTTATTGAGTGAAAAATGGTTACAACAACTCCTTACAAATAGGATCTAATTAAATCAACTATAGTTTAACTAGCAGAGCCATCAATTCTCCATTATTTCAAGTCCTTGTAATTTATTTATTTCCGTTTTACAATGTGGAGTTTTCCCATATCTTATCTAATCTAATTGACTGTTTAATAGATATAAGTCATAAATTTCTGAAACTAGTTGGTTAAATCCATGATTGAACCTTGATAATGATTGACATATATTGTTTTAGTAAAGAAGCCTTTTTTAGTTTTTTTGGGAGGCTACTCTCTTTTCACCTTAATTTTACAAAGGTAGCTTTAGCTTTTGTCCTTTTATATTTCATACAGTTAGCTTTTGTCTTTTTAGATTTTATACAGATAGCTTTTGTCTTTTTACATTTTAGTATAAATATATGGATGCTATGAAGCCGTATATATATTCTTGCGAAAATCTCTTCCACCGGTTTTTTGGTGAAAACTTCTCCAGCCTGTTACTTATTGATTTTTTGAAAATCTCTTCCCTTTGTTACTTCTGTTTTTTCTTTGGTACTTCTGTTTTTTTTTAACAAAGAAACATGGAGGTGGAGGTGGAGGCTCATGAGAAGGACTGAAAGTTGATACAGATGAATATAGTCATGCCATTCTGCAAGAAATAGAAGAGATCAAGGGAAAAAAATGAAGAAACTGAACGAAGAAGCGACTAGTTTAAATTAAAAGAGATCAAGAAAAAAATATGAAGGAACTGGACCAAGAAACAGCTAATTTGTTGACAAAACTGCAGACCAACTCTGCAAAAAAACCAAAAGGCTGCTGCTTCGCTTGTTACAGTTGAGGCAATTAGTAAACAAGAAGTGGATTCACGTTGTGTGTTTGTAGGAAACTTTGATTACTCGTGCACCGCAGATGGACTCAGGGCCATTTTCAATCATGTGGAACAGTGAATCGAGCTACTATTTCGATAAACAAATTTGGTGAGCGAAAAAGGATGTGCTTATGTCGAGTTTTCAGAGTGTGAGGCTGCTGCTGTTCAAAATGCTCTTCTTCTCGATAATCCGAACTTTGTAATCGCCTGGTGAAGGTTACCACCAAAAGAACAGACATCCCTCGAATCAAGCTGCAAGATCGTCGTTATGGTGGTGGTCAACGGTTAAACGGTTGATTGTTGGAAATTCTTTAATATTTCAAATTTTTATATTTGTGAGATTTATAAAAAAAAAATTGAATATTATGATTGTGATGTTGTTTATTATAAATACAGAGTTACTAAATATTTGTTTTCCCATTTACAAACACAAAGATTTAACAAAAGCTGGAGGATATATATTATTTTGTGAGTCTTATTAAAAAAACTCACAAAATAACAACAAATAATGGAACCGCTTTCTATTTCATGAAATGTCAGTAGTGAAAGAGTTTAAATCAATCATTAAAAGATTAAATGTACATTTACTTCATTTTTATCTTAATAATGGTTTTACACATCAGTTTATTCTTCTTTTTGATAAATCCATGCTGCCACACTTATTATGATAAATCCATGCTACTACACTTATTATAAAACGCTTATCTTTATAATATAATAAAGTTGTGATATTCACTTTCTCTCTACAGAAAGAGGAAGAAAAATGAGGACAAGGTTGCTGTTCAAAATACTTTTATTAAAGAACAGAGGAAGATTCAAGTACCTTATGGGATATGGAAATTATTATTGAGAACTTTATTTTGTATCACCCTTGTTACCAGCATTTCAAATTTCCATCCATCACTAATTTCCGCTTTACCAATAAAAATATAAGGATGACATTTACAGTGATAGATTGAAATATAAAATCTTGACTCTTATGAGTGTTGGGAAGATCCAACTAAAGCAAAAGTTCACTCGAAGTGTGTGGAAAGTTGTAATTATTATATGAGACCACTAATTGTTAGAGTTATATTAAATGTAAAATTTTTGCATCTTATAAATGGTTTTACATTTTTATTTTCTCCTCTCTGTTTGATAAAAAATAATTTGAATTTTATTATTTAACTATTTTTAAATGTATGTGTCATAAGGTTGTTAATATTTCTTTATTAAAATTTTATATTGTCTATTATTTCATTAATTTTTTTATAATAATATTATAATAAAATTACCTTTAAAAGTTTTATGGTTATAAGTTTATAAAATTAAAGATTATAAAAAAAAAATTCTCAATAAAATTAAAACAAAATTTACAAATTTATGGCATAAATTTAAATATTAATAATTTATATTTATATGTGAATATATCCAAATTCTATTAAAAACTTATAAATTATATTAAAAAAATGATATACTCATAAATATAAAAATTAAAAACTTTTAAGAGTGTTAAATAACTTTTAATTAAAAATCTAAAGTATATTTATACTAATATGGGTTATTTGGATAATGACTCCTTAGAAAAGCTAGAAAACTTTAATTGATGAAAAAAATAGAAATTGCAATGGAGTAACTTTTATTATTTTGGAAAGTGTTAAATAATTTGTAATTAAAATAATTTTAATTAGGAAGAGGGAGAAAAGCTCTAATAAATTAACTTTATAATTAAAATCATTTTAATTTGAAAAAAAGGTGAGAAAAGCTAGAATAGAGTGACTTTATTATTTTAGTAAAATAGCTTTTTCTTTTTCTTACTAATTTTATGCAGTCACCTTTTGCTTTTGTGTTTTTAGAATTTATACACCCACCTTTAGCTTTTATCTTTTTACATTTTAGTATAAATATCTATGGATGCTAAGAAGTTATATATTGCTACGAAAATCTTTTCCACCAGTTACTTATTGATTTTGCGAAAGCTTTTTGAGCCTGTTATTTATTGATTTTGTGATAATCTCTTCCACTTGTTATTTTTTTGTAAACAAAGAAAAATGTAAACCCAACAGGGGGAGGTGGACATGGACATTGAGTTAGAGGCTAATGAGATGGATTTGAAGGCTGATGAAGATGAATACAGTGATGCTATCTTGGAAGAATTAGAAGAGATCAAGAAAAGAATGAAGGAACTAGAAGAAGAGGCAACTAATTTGTTAACAAATCCGCAGACCAACTCTGCAAAAAAATTCCAAACGCCTGTTGCTTCTGAGGCAATTAGCCAACAAGAAGTGGATTCATGTTTTGTGTTTGTAGGAAACGTTGATTACTCATGCACGACAGATGCATTTTCAATCATGTGGAACAATGAATCAAGTTACTATTTTGACAAACAAATTTGGTGAGCCAAAAGGATATGCTTATGTCGAGTTTTTAGAGGATGAGGCTGTTGTTGCTGTTCAAAATGCTCTTCTTTTCGATCAGTCTGAACTTTGTAATAGGCAATCAAACTGCAAGATTGTCATTATCATGGTGCCCAACGGTTAAATCCTTATCTTTCCTATCAACCATGCGGCCGACCCTCTCCTTATAATGGCTATGGGAAAGGGAAGATGAGAGAAAGATTCAGAAACCCCATGGGTTATATGGCGTATTATTGAAATCACTCAAAGTAATTTTGCCTCGGTTTGTTTTGTAAGCACTGTTACTTATATGTCTCATTTTCTCCAACACTTCAAATTTGTATTCATCAACATTTTATGCTTTTCCAATAAAAATATATTTTGTACATTTACACTATTAGATTAAAATATAAAATTTTGAATATTTTGGCTGCAATTTTGACTGTTATGAGTACATACTTCCGAATATTTATTTTCCCGTTTCCAAAAAAGATCAAGCTAAAGCTCGGTGTATGACGATATATATTATTTTCAGTCTTACTTACAAACAATTCAGAAACAAGACAACAAATAATGGAATCGCAGTCATGTAGAGTTTAGAGTGACATAAAAAAAAAGCTCATAAAAAATTTAAATGTAAAGCATTTCATATTATGGAATGGAATTTAATGCTCCTAGACTTATTAGGAAATTTTTATCTTTATAATGTAATTAGATATCATTAATTTGCATTGTAATATTTATTTTTAAATTATTTTACAACAATATTAATATTTATTTACTAAATTTTTTAATATTGTTAATTATTTAATTAATATATTTTTCCATAATATTATTATAATAAAAATATCTTTATAATGTTAATTATTTTATTAATATATAGTTTTTATAATAATATTATAACTAAAATATTTTTAAACTCTTGCCATGTTTTTTTATAGCATGTTTACAAAATTCTAGATATTAAAAAGTCTATTGTACTTTAAAATTAAATCACACATTTATAATATAATTCTAAATATTAAAAATATATATATTTGAATATATTAAAAATTTATATCATAATTACAAATATTAATAATTTATATTTATTTGAATACATTCAAATATTATTAAAAAATTAAAAATTAAATTTTTTTTAACAGAAACAGTAAAAAGAGGTAATATTAAATAGGTTGTACACAGCCATTCATTACACAAAAAAGAACCAAGAATGAAAGTTCTTGTTGTTCAAAGGACACAAAACCAAAGATAGTCCAGAGGGGAGACCAAAGAACTCCACTTATAGTTTTTCCATAAATTCGATGGACAATGGTAGTATATACCCTAACAATTTGTTGATTTAAAAGTAAACAGAAAAACATAGACAAAGAAAGCCATTAAGGAATTAGCCTCGCTGCTTAACAAGTTGCTCCACCGACTCTTCCTCCATTGGATGAGCTGCAACAGGGGTTTCACGGGCATGACTAGCCTCGTTCATATTAACCAAACGCTCAAGATCTTCTTGGATTCTATCAACTTTTCCCATTAGCTCTCGAAGGTTGGATTCAGTGTCATCAATTCGCGAGTCATGATTGCTTATTTGATAGGAAATGTAACTTACCACCTCACCCATATCCTTCACCTCTTGTACCAGAGCTTTGTTGTCCATTATGCCTATTGCCATCATATCATACAGGCGACGAAGATTCTTCTTCAAATCTGTAATCCTTGCATTCTCATTTCCTGGGTTCATGATGCCTTGCCAAGGTGAGCAAGAGGCAAGGGCTAAGCGAGAAAGACTATTGGCGGTACCTTTCAAATCTTGGACTTGTGAACCAAAAAAACTCACTAAGGGCCGAGTGAAGAATACTTACTTCTCGCAGGAGAGAATCCCGGTCAACTTCGCACTTACAGGAAAGGGTACCAACAGTTCCTTCCTTCCAGCCAAAGCACTTACATCCTAAAACCAAATTGCTTTCAACTAAGAAAACCTCACCTTCAGAAAAACTGGGGTCGAGTCCCAAATTCAAGCGCCACATAGGACCATCGTCCCTAGGGGAGCAATGACAAGAAAAGAGGGTAGCAAGGGCAAGCCTTTCTTTCATGAACACCCTACATAAAGTAAGAGACTCCCATGGTATCTCAGTGAGATAACCCTCACCAACTCCTGAAATCACATTCAACAACGTCCTCTCCAGCGAGAAAACAGAGCGAGCAAGGTTCATACCATTGTTTCTAGGAGCTACAGCATAAGAATGGAGTCTGAAAGAAGCCATAGCACAAAATAAGACAGGACCTCAAGTGTGGGAGCTACAAAGACCATTACTCTGGATAGGACTGGAGTTAATAATGTCGAGAATCAAGGAGTGCGGGAGCACACACGTCGAGGGCAGGAGATACGGTGGAGCGAGACAAGAGTGCGCTGGGGTCTTGTATATCATCCTTTGGATTGTGATCATTGCCATATTTAATGGGTCACTAGTGCCATGATCCACGTTGGGATCCCTTATATATAAAATCCCTAGCATCAAAACCTTGGAGAGTGTTTCTTTTGAGCATTGGTTAGTTGCCCTTCAATGCAAAAAATCCATTAGGGTATGGGTAAAGGGGGGGAATTAACCCCATTGAGCTTCAAGTGCCCTTGCGGGAGAGAATCCCCCACATTTTCCATTTCATCGGCTGTGACATTGTTTGTTCGAAGAATATGATAAAATTCATAACAAGGAGAGAGCAGAGCGACAACTTTGTCATACAAACGATGACATTTTAACGAGCCATTAGTGTACCTCCATTAATGATTTTATATATGACATGTCTAGAGCTGCAAAAAATTGCTACCTTGTCTAGATTTGAGTCAACGAGAATCCTCAATCCTTGCAAAAGGGTTGTCCACTCTGCCTCATTATTAGTCCTGCACTAAATTCCCCAAGCATAGGCTTGTTCAATCTTTCCTTCAGGATCCATGAGGATCCCTCCCACACCTTCCACCCCTCAAAAAATTAAAAATTAAATTTAAAAAATGATATACATGTATTTATAAATTTATAAAATAAAATGGTATGAAAATTTAGAAAATATTTGAAGTTTAATAAATATTTGAGTTACTAACTTTTTCAATCCAACTTCATGTAATGTTCACTTTATTTGAGTTATTAACTTTATGAACCTAAAGAAATATGCTTTTTCAATCCAAATTCATGTAATCCTTCATAAATTTATATTACATTTTGTAAATATTTTACATTTAAATAGACGTAATTGTTGTTTGGAGCCCAATTACATTTTATGTTACAATTTGTGTGTTATCCTAATTATTTGGATTTGAAAACCATGTCTTTGATTGAATGACTTCTTTGGTGAATCAACCTATATCAACCACTTTTAGATCTGCGACCATCATTGATATAAGTCAATTAGCATATATCAACCACTTTTAAATCTGTGACCATGATTGACATAGGTCAATTAGCGTATGTAAGCCGTATTATTATTTAATATGGCATGCTAGTCAACACTATATGGGTATTTTCATTATGCTAGCCCAAATTTTTTTCAATTGCATTTGAAATATTAATATGGTTTACATCTTCAATAACAACTACTACAACTATGGTAGTATCTATCTCTTCTAATCTTACAAGAACAATGGCATCTTCATCATTTTTTTTTTTTATGACAAGTAGTTTTTCTTGTATTCTGTTTCCATTTCAACATCTTTAATACATCTCCAACTTGATCAAGTTTACAACCTTCCTTGTCATCTTAATCTTCTTCATGCTTAGTTTTATATTTAATTATCTTGACTATGCCATTTGGCATCTTTGAGACCTGTTTGAGACTTCCTTGTAAGAGAAAATGGTTCTAGATAAGTTGTTTGAACCTAGAGTGTTTATATGTGTTTGCTTATATGTATTATTAGGATTGCAAGTACATACCTTTTCAACAACTTTAAAACAATTTAAAAAAGTTTTGGTATAATCTTATAGGCTAAAGTTCAACCGTATAAACTAAGATGGATATAATATTTTAACATTAAATAACATTATATTTGTATAAAATATAACATGACTATATGTTAATTTTAAATTGATTAAATTTTATTATTGTTTTATTTTGGTTTTTTTCTTTGTTTGTATTTTACTACTTAATTTTTTTTTCAATTTAAAGTAGCAATTTAATAAAATATTAAATAAAAACTTTTAATATAGATCTTAATTTAAAGTATAGATTAAAACAAAGATTACACGTTAATTAATTAAAACTAAAAAAATTAATTGAACTTGCATACCTTGTTAGAGGTCATATATTATCTAATTTATTCAATAATATCAATTTCAGCCATTACAAGCTTGACTAGGTCATACATCTTTACCATTTGCATTTTATATAATAGTGGTGTCATTAATCTTCTGTAATTTCATTTAAAATAATTTTATGAAAAATCTAAATCCATTTTCACTGGTAATTTATCATTTATGAAAAATCTAAATCCATTTTCACTCATAATTTATCATTTAAGTGTAATTTCATAGAATATAGTTTTATAAAAAAACTAAATCCATCTTCAGTCATGATGCACCGTTAAGGTTCAAATCCTTGGAGATTCAATTTTTTTCATCACTTTTTTTTTTATATCTTTAACTCTATATATCTGACTGGCCAATAGGAATCAAAATACATTGACTTACAAATATAACTAAACTCAAAATACAAAATATAGATTTACAGGCTAATCTAGCGCTTATAATTAATAATTAGGTCATAATGTCAATTAAAAAGAATGCCGGTTCACTCATATCTGTTGATCGAGTGATTCGTCTCACTCGTATATATGATCGTGAGAAGAGAGTCCACTAATGGATACATAATTGATCTCCTTATGCTATAAGATAAGAGAACCATATCAATAAATCAAGATGTTTTTCTCGCAGTTAATCCAAGTTCACTGGGATGCCGATGATTCGAGCGACTTCGAATTAATCGAAGGCTACGAAGAATTCTGGGCTGAAGTTTTTCGAGCCCACGAAAGAGCACTTCAAAGGTTTTCTACAGGAAATTCGCAGTGGAGAGAAGCCAAACGCATGCTGTCAGACCACGGCTGGGCAGACATGGCATATTTTCGCAAGAAAGAAAATTGGGTGTATGAACAAACAATATTAGAAACAATTGAAGACAGTGTATTAACTATGCGAGATGATGAAGACATACAATTTAGAAACTGTATGTGGATGATGGAGAACAACCTCAGAGATGACCTAATCTACAACTCACAGTTTCCTCACCAATCTCTGAAGATATTCGTTCTCCTGCCATCGCCTGCGAAGGCCGAGAGGTATCTCTACAATTAAGTTCCGGGCGAGGCAGGATTTATTTCCTGGCCATCCACTTCCCTACGGTGTTTCCCCGACGCGGAACGTGGCCCAATGCATCTCCGGCAGCCTCCACATTGCTGAAACAGTATTTTCGTCATGAAATTGTTAACAACGTGGATGAGATTCGTAGGATCACCTTCGCTTCGCCAGACACCATTTCGGATAGAGAGATCAATGAAGGCGTGGGTTGCATGGAACAAGAGAGTTGGAATCGGCTCATCAAAATCTATCTCATTTTGTTCAGAGAATCGGGGACTGCGTGGGAAGATTATCTCGATTACCTTCGAGAAAAAGGCGTTTGGATAGATTGAGTACCGTCCTTGTAATTTAATTATTTCCGTTTTACAATGTGGAGTTTTCCCATATCTTATCTAATCTAATTGAGTGTTTAATAGATATAAGTCATAAATTTCTGAAACTAGTGGAATTAAATCCATGATTGAACCTTGATAATGATTGACATATATTGTTTTAGTAAAGAAGCCTTTTTTAGTTTTTTTTGGGAGGCTACTCTCTTTTCACCTTAATTTTATGAAGGTAGCTTTAGCTTTTGTCCTTTTATATTTCATACAGTTAGCTTTTGTCTTTTTACATTTTAGAATAAATATATCGATGCTATGAAGCCGTATATATATTCTTGCGAAAATCTCTTCGACCGGTTTTTTGGTGAAAACTTCTCAAGCCTGTTACTTATTGATTTTGTGAAAATCTCTTCCCCCTGTTACTTCTGTTTTTTCTTTGTTACTCCTGTTTTTTTTTAACAAAGAAACATGGAGGTGGAGGTGGAGGCTCATGAGAAGGACTTGAAAGTTGATACAGATGAATATAGTCATGCCATTCTGCAAGAAATAGAAGAGATCAAGGGAAAAAAAATGAAGAAACTGAACGAAGAAGCAACTAGTTTAAATTAAAAGAGACCAAGAAAAAAATATGAAGGAACTGGACCAAGAAACAGCTAATTTGTTGACAAAACTGCAGACCAACTCTGCAAAAAAACCAAAAGGCTGCTGCTTCGCTTGTTACACTTGAGGCAATTAGCAAACAAGAAGTGGATTCACGATGTGTGTTTGTAGGAAACTTTGATTACTCGTGCACCGCAGATGGACTCGGGGCCATTTTCAATCATGTGGAACAGTGAATCGAGTTTTCAGAATGTGAGGCTGCTGCTGTTCAAAATGCTCTTCTTCTCGATAATCCGAACTTTGTAATCGCTTGGTGAAGGTTACCACCAAAAGAACAGACATCCCTCGAATCAAGCTGCAAGATCGTCGTTATGGTGGTGGTCAACGGTTAAACGGTTGATTGTTGGAAATTCTTTAATATTTCAAATTTTTATATTTGTGCGATTTATAAAAAAAAAATTGAATATTATGATTGTGATGTTGTTTATTATAAATACAGAGTTACTAAACATTTGTTTTCCCATTTACAAACACAAAGATTTAACAAAAGCTCGAGGATATATATTATTTTGTGAGTCTTATTAAAAAAACTCACAAAATAACATCAAATAATGGAACCGCTTTCTATTTCATGAAATGTCAGTCATGAAAGAGTTTAAATCAATCATTAAAAGATTAAATGTACAAATAAATGAAAGCATTTACTTCATTTTTATCTTAATAATGGTTTTACACATCAGTTTATTCTTCTTTATGATAAATCCATGCTGCCACACTTATTATGATAAATCCATGCTACTACACTTATTATAAAACGTTTATCTTTATAATATAATAAAGTTGTGATATTCACTTTCTCTTTACAGAAAGAGGAAGAAAAATGAGGACAAGGCTGCTGTTCAAAATACTTTTATTAAAGAACAGAGGAAGATTCAGGCACCTTATGGGATATGGAAATTATTATTGAGAACTTTATTTTGTATCAACCTTGTTACCAGCACTTCAAATTTCCATCCATCACTATTTTCCGCTCTACCAATAAAAATATAAGGATGACATTTACAGTGATAGATTGAAATATAAAATCTTGACTCTTATGAGTGTTGGGAAGATCCAACTAAAGCAAAAGTTCACTGGAAGTCTGTGGAAAGTTGTGATTATTATATGAGATCACTAATTGTTAGAGTTATATTAAATGTAAAAAATTTTGCATCTTATAAATGGTTTTACATTTATATTTTCTCCCCTCTGTTTGATAAAAAATAATTTGAATTTTATTATTTAACTATTTTTAAAAGTATGTGTCATAAGGTTGTTAATATTTCTTTATTAAAATTTTATATTGTCTATTATTTTATTAATTTTTTTTATAATAATATTATAATAAAATTACCTTTAAATGTTTTATGGTTATAAGTTTATAAAATTGAAGATTATAAAAAAACTTCTCAATAAAATTAAAACAAAATTCACAAATTTATGGCATAAATTTAAATATTAATAATTTATATTTATATGTGAATATCTCCAAATTCTACTAAAAACTTATAAATTAAATTAAAAAAATGATATACTCATAAATATAAAAATTAAAAAAATATAAAATTTCGAAAATATCTGAAATTTAATAAATATTTGAGTTATTAACTTTTTCAATTGGAACTCATCTAATCTTCAATTTATTTGAGTTATTCACTTTATACACCTAGCATTATATTTTCTATGTTTTTTAATAAATTTCCACTAACATTTTGTAAATATTTTACATTTACATAGACTTGATTATTGTCCAACAAAATTACATTATATGTTACAATTTGTGTGTTATCCTAATTATTTGGATTTGAAACCAATGTCTTTGATGGAATGACTTTTTATTTATTATTTTTTTCAATATAAATTTTTATTATTTTTTCCAACATAAATCTTTATTTTTTTAGGTTTATTTGAGTTACTAACTTTATCAAACTAAATAAATAGCATATATTATATATATTTTTCAATAAATCTCCATTACGTTTTTTAACCAACATTACATTGTATTATATTTATATTTTATCTTCCTTGTTTGGATTTCAAAACCATGTCTTTTTCCAACATTTATGTTTTATCATCATCATTTAGATTTGGAATCACCATCTTTATCTAAACAATCCTTTAAGAATACATATATTCATACCCATTATTTTGTACCTTAACATATCACCCTTCTCAATCAAATGATATAACCATTTAAGATTATGTTTGAATGATCAAGGTTGACAAGCATCATGTACTTCATAAACCTTTATTTTATTATGTTTATATTTATATTTTATATTTATCTTGTTTTTAATTTTTTTTATTGTTTAGTATATTTTACAATTATTTTAGAATATTTATTTACAAACTATTATTCCTTACAATATTATATTTATATAGAATTTTTATTTTCTACTAACTATAGATATACTTACATAAAGTTATATTGTTTCTAATTGTAGTTTCTACCAAAATATTCGCTCTATATTATTCATTTGACTAACTTTTACAACTAGTTTGCCAATAATTGGATTTTGAGATAATATGAGATGAATTAAACCTTTTTTTAAAGTTTTTCTTTTGCTGGCAAGTAGGATACGTTGTTTGCAAAGTTTTCCTTTGACTAAGAAACCACAAATCACATGCATCTAATTGCAACATAAATGCATTATAGTCAATAATAATAAGTATTAATTTATACTAATAAGTTTCTATGCTTACATCATGGTGGTATTGCATTTTCCTGTGGTTATAATGAATGATATGATTCTTGTAATATCCCTCTTGTAAACCCCTCAATGTGTTTTAAACTTTTGAATATTATAGTATTCGTCTTCTAGTGAGGAGCCCAAGGCCAAGGCCCCACCAATAAGACCTTGTAATTGGTGCTATCTAAAGTTCCGTAGGAGAATTAAGAGTTGGACGCAGCTCAACGATGGGAAACTAAACCCACGAGGGAAAAGAAAAGAAAATGGTCACAGAGCCTTAATTACGATAACGAAGCTTTAGTATGGTCATAGCTATGGCATCCTACACTGATTCATGTGTCGCCATAATTAGCCCAATTAGATGACCAGCTATGTAATATCAAACGTAAGTAAGACATGATCTAAGAAATTTCAATGATAGTGACCTTGACAAAAGGGTCGAGGGGCTAAACGTAAAGTAGGAAGAACCAAAGGGAAAACCATCCCAAAGAATTAATGGCTAAGAGGATATATGATTTAGTTGCCTTATAAATTAAGAAGAAGAAGGATATATATATATATATATCGTCATCAATATACTTGGAGCTATCTGTATATAAATATATAAATATATATCTATGAAGATCAGAGGATTGTAGTCAACCCTACTAAGAAAATGAGGGGTAAGACAAGCGATGGGATGTTCCATCGGAAGGAACATCAAACGCTTCAGGAAAATCAATGAAAGTATGACGATTTTCTTGACATCCTAAACCTTAGGTGTCATCCTAAGACAAAACAAGTTATGGAAAAGATGGTTCCTCGGTTAAAGAAAAAAATTGAAGGATTATGTCTTTTTTTTTCATAAAAGGGTCATGAACTATTATTATATAATTCTATCATAAAAAGAATGATATATTAAGACCTTTTTGTTTTATAAAAAGACATGGGTTTTATTATAGAAATTATGTCAAAAGGAAAAGAGAAAAAAATGATAGATTAATCCCTTTTAAAGAAGGGCATGGATTAGTGTATGGATTATTTTTATCTTAAGGAAAAAAAATGAAAAATGATGGAATGAGCATTTTTAATATTATATATATGGTTATGATAGAATAAGAAAGGAGTTTAAAACCTTTGTATATTTTTAGAGGTTATTGCGGGAAAAATGAAGATCAAGAATTAATTCCTTCAAACAAAAACATGAATTCTTATTCTGGACATTCGTGTGTTAGTCTCGACTTGATAGAAGGAGGGGAACTAAATGATTTCTGAATGCAATAGTCATGTTGAGGAAGGAATCAAATGATTTCTAAACGCAATAATTTTAGGGCAGAAGTAGTCACCGAAGATAGTGGAAGTTGATAACATAAAAGCCTCCAGGTCAGTTGCAACGTCTACCCTATGTTTAGGAAATTCTAGGGAAGGTGAGGGGAAGGGAATGGCCTTATTTAATAAATGATTGTTATATATTGATGGGGAGAAGGAAAACGGAGGGTGATTGGAGTTGGATTGAAACCCTTAGAGAGAGGCTGCAGCCGTAATTTTCCAAGGAGAGATCCGTGTGGTAGCTGAAATAGAGCTCTGGGCCTCCAAGAGAGATTTGCTCTCTACATTTTCCATAAGCTTGGAGGTCTTCATGCGATTACAAAGAATGGACGCGGCTTGATCTGTATGTATTTTTTATGGGGTTTTCATAAATTTGTTTTACTTCCTGGCAAACTATCCAGGATTTTAATTTATATAAAGCACATGCTTGGCCCGTGGGATATGTTTGTGAGTGCCCTCGCACTCGGACTCAAATTTTTACTTGATTTTTCATTGCGTCCACTATGTTGGGACCAGTATTTTCAGCAGCAAAGTCTGCAGCTTTGCGACTACCATGACCCTTAAATAAACCAAAAATGAGACGTCCTCGGCCTGTTTAGGATCCTGGTCAAGAGTATTGATAGTCGTTTTCATGGTCTTGTGTGTATCCTCCATTGGTTTCCGCGTAGAACTACCTTTTCTACTTGAAACGGCATAATGAAATCCCTCAACGGATGTAGTCATTGGCATTGATGAGGATCCTGCTCTCTTCGATCTAATACTGTAAGTAGATAGATCTACAAACCAAGAAATGATAAATCCTCTGCTCTTCGCTTTTGTGCAAAACTTGACGACCTAGAACATTTATATATTTACTGCCTTTTTTCTCTCAACTGACGTAAACTTTCAAAAATAATTAGGCCAACTCATACCCTTTTTAATTTGCATCTTACCCACAACAAATCAAGTGCCTTTTAAAATAAGGTTTCGTGAAGTTTTTTTTTATTATATATTATTATGATTTTGGATAGTCCAGCGCTAGTTGGTATAGCGCTTAGTAAGTGAGCATAAAAGGGTCGGACGCTAGTTGGTTTGTGCTTGGTAGCTCAAGAGAAACAGATACAAACTTGAGGTGGCTAGAGAGATGATATATCGACCCCTATATTGTTTCTGAACTGTCCAAGAGTTTAATATATATTTATATCTGTACACTTGTTTTAGATATGGAAGGTGATCTCCTTTCTGGCACTTTCAATTAATATGAATATTACCAAAGCTCCTCCACCACCTATTTTAATTCATTCTGAAGAAGGCGCTAATCTTCACGAGGAGTAGTGGGAATGAAAGGAATATAATGCATACACAAATGAATAGGAACTCATTTGGGTCAATTCCGAGAAGGAAGCTTTTGAGCGGTCCAAATTACAATCCATATTTGAAGTTATGTGTTGATCCTCCTCAGCCATTAAAGGACATCCACGAACTGAATATAACAATCAGTGGAGTCCACATGCCCTTTGGAAGTGACTGG
>LPNX010074831.1:0-23941 GCA_001517045.1 Pseudotsuga menziesii | reverse complement strand
GGAGATAGCACGGGCTAGGGATAGTTGCAGTGGAAGACCTTCTGGAAATTGCAAAGAAAAACGAAAGTAAAGCACTTTCTCTTGCGAGTAATGCATGCTAGGTTGACACTCGTCTTCAACCTAATTTAGCAGTTTATGAAAATTTCCCTAGATGCAAGGACCCAAGCGAGGAGAGGACGGGGAAATCGGATCAAGCCCTCATTTCAGAGGGTGCAAAGAAGTATGAATCACTATGATAGTAAGGATGGAGAGTTTAGGAATCAAATATTAAACACACTACAGCGTACCTCCATGAATGAGATGCAATGGCTCTCCAAAGTGCCTTCTCTAGCACCAGAGAAACCCACCACAAACCCACGACCACAAAACGGTGAATAGACGCCCTCGTTTTCCAAAAAACACTGCTACGGTGAATAAACGCCCTCTACAACAGCTTCTTAGCTTTCGTGAAGTGCACAGGCACAGCAGGCAGAGGCAGGACTGGTGAAGCTCACACGCATCACAGGCAGAGGCAGGACTAGTGAAGCGCTCGGGTGAAAATGTTGAATAAAAAATACCCCAGCATATTGGGTATTTAAATAGTAAAAAAAAACCCTAAATACCCCTAATATACCCCCAATATATTATTTTTTAATTTTTTAATTTTAACCCCCCCAATATGAATGGACGTGATATCGTATTGGTCCTTAGGTGACGACCCCGTGGTGACTGGATTGCTATTCTTTCACCCTATTCTGTCAAGTAGGTTCATTTAATTTTCGTCTTTCTTTATTTAAGAAGATTAGTTTGCATTGCAAACCCAAATAATAAATTTGTAATTTTAGTATTGAAATTGTGTCTTGCACATTCCTACTCATATACATATAATGGGGCTATAATTTGGATTAAAATATTCAATAGACTTGAACATTTGAATGCGAATTCATCAAAAGGTATGGTTGTGTACGCTGATATATATATATGGAGCTTAGTTTGCACAACATCTTGTATAGCATATGGAGCATTCGACGCTTCGTCTTTTATAATGATGAATTGATCTCCCTTTCGGTTATGATTATTTTTTTTCCAGCGTTGTGAGTAAAGGAGGTATGGATGCTTATTTTGTTAGTATTCCGGTAAGGATACCAGAGGACTTTGTTAAATAATGTAAAATTTCTGTTACAGATGGATAGCAGTTGTAGCTAAGCTAAACAAATCTACGGCAACATAGATGTTGCAGTTGTAACCTATTCTTGGGATAAATATTACATGATGCCTAAGTTTGGTGGAGGTAACCCATGGATTGGGTGAACCACGTACATTGGTCCCGCTCTTATGTGCTTGATGTGTTTGTTATTTTTGTTCTCTATGTTTTTTTTTAATATATACTTCATTCTTATGATAATGATGATGTAAACAGTGGAATGCTATCGTTTGAGTATCCTTAATACAAAAGAAGCTTGTTTATTTTCAATGATTATAATATGTTAGACAATTAATTATGGGAAGCAGAAATTATAAGTATTGAAGAAGATGTTTATCTAAATTGATTCATAATGTTTCAGGATTGATTTACTTTATGTTTGAATCGGTATATCACCATTCGCATACTTTTAAGGATTAAATTGTCTTTCGAAAAGGAGTTTTCTTTTATTTTTGCTGTACTGATATATGGATTACACATACTGAAAAATGAAGGTGTATTATGTTACAAGTAAATATTTCACTAAAATGCCATGTAAAAATCTCGCACTAACAGGATTGACTCATGTTGTGGTAACAGCGAACAAAATATTTACCCCTTCTTTCACAAATAATGGCATTGAGGTATAAGGGGTATTTTACCATTCTTATGCTTACATCATTGTGTTGGGGCATTTTCCCATTGTTATAATGGGTGGGTTCTTTTTTCATTATCGGTTTATAGGTGATTAAGTTTATTTTCTTTGTTGGTTTACTATTATATAAATATTCATAAATTCAATGTGTATTTTAAGTTTTACTCTTTTTCTCAAATCATAATAAATATAACTATAACATATAATTTTCTTTACCATCATGGTTATGGGATGGTGCACAATCATGACCTCCTTTAAAGACACTTTAGTTGCTACATAAATCTGAAAAAAACATGGAATCTTTGATTTCAAGAGGCAATTACAGGTACCTGGATAACCAATTTTAAGACAACGTAAAAATACAAAATATAGGAAATCAAATAAGCTTTCAAAATATTTAAAATTTGTGTTTTTAAATTGTTGAATAGTTTCTAAAATCCATTGTTGTAAAAATGTTTTTTTTTTTTTAATTTTCATAACAATGTAACATATATTTCTGTACAGAGTTGAACTAAATGATAGTATTTTTTCATATAATTATGTACATACATAGAGAACATCTTGTTCTAATGGAACAATATTTTTCCAAAATTATTGATGATGTTTCTATTTTTTATGAGTTATTGAAGTAAAATAACCATAAAAAGGGATGTTGTGTGCATGTACAACACTTTAGGGGCATGACTTATTGCAATTGTTGATATATTGACTTTTAAATTAAGTATTAGATACAACTATTAGTGGGGAAAATTTAAACTTCAACTTCAAGTACTGGATTATTAGATACAACTATTCACTTAATGTATATAACTATGGGCTTAACTCCATTGATGCTACAACTATTGGCTTAACTTCAAGTCCAATCATGATATTTACTTAAACTTCAAATTCAACTTGGTAATTAAAAGTCCAATCATCATGATGTATAGCTATTCGATGACTAGATACAACTATTAGATTAACTCAAATGATGATACAACTTTATCTTAACTTCAACTTCAATCACTACTTTAAGTTGAAGTGCAATTGCTCATATATTAACTTTTAAATTGATTATTACATACGGCCATTAGCTTAACTTCAACTCTAATCTTAATTACATTAGATTAAAACTATTAGACAACTATATTAATAATTCAAATATATACCTATCATCTTATTAAGAACATATTAACCTTATTAATATAGATATTGCTACTTTAATTGATATTACATTGAAATTTATGTCATTTGTACTTTTCATCATTAGTATATATTAAATAATTTAATTAATATATATTAATTAATTTAATTAACATTACATTGAAATTTACTTCATTTATAAAGTTTATAACTTTTAAGTTTTAACAATAAACTATTCCATATATATATATATATATATATATATTCTAAACATTAACTTTTTTCCAAATAATATACATTATTTTAATTTTATTGCAATTTAGTATATTGAACTCTAAATTATATTTATACTAATATGCCTTACATTTGGATAATCACTCCTTAGAAAAGTCGGGGACTCTTCCCCTTCCTGCCTCTCTTCAAGTATATGCACTAAATATGTGTCAAACGTTAGTGTGGCATGGTTTTTGTTTATTTCTTCAAGTCTTATTCTGCCTTGACCTATAGGGCACTGTTAAGCTCTTCATTCCTGTATTTTTGTGCCTCAACAACTATTTTATAACCTCTTTTTGCAGGCGGATAAAATGGCCTAAGTCGTGGTGGATGGCCAAATGCTTTACAAATATATCTCGCAGTAATCCTTTGGAGAAGAGCTTGGTGGACCGCGGTACGTTGGAATACTGAATGGAAGGGGTATGCTGCAGAAGTCCTTGAATTTTTTTGGATCTTTAGCCACAGAGCAGTCATCTCTAGACACAGCCACATAGTGATCATCTTTAGACACAGAGCGGTCATCTCTAGCCGCAGCCACAGATTGATCATATTTAGCCACAGAGCAATCATTTTTATTTAATATAAAGAAATGAATCTTCCATACCCCATTCGACGCATTGTTGGGCCATACAATGTGTAAGGAAGGGTGGGTTATTAGTGGATCCTGCAAAGATTTCAGTAATTTGAAATTGATAAATTCCCTGAAATGTGTCTACATTGTGGTCCACATTAGGACAGACAAGGGACTGTTGCAGATTCATTAGTGGCTACGCAGAATTGATGGTGCAGATGGAAGAGATTCTATGGAAAGGAGTCTCATTTGTCTGAACACAAGCCTACGAGGTAGGGTTCATGGAATTGAAACAAGGGATGGTTAGAACTGCAATTATCAAATTTTCAGATTCAACAAAAAAATTAAATGTACATGTGGAAAACTTTAATTGATAAAAAAACAGGCTAAAAAACTTTAATCGATGAAAAAAAATAGAGATTTTAATGGAGTAACTTTTATTATTTTTAAGAGTGTTAAATAACTTTTAATTAAAAATCTAAATTATAATTATACTAATATGGGTTATTTGGATGATCACTCCTTAGAAAAGCTAGAAAACTTTAATTGATGAAAAAAATAGAAATTGCATTGGAGTAACTTTTATTATTTTTGAAAGTGTTAAATAATTTGTAATTAAAATAATTTTAATTAGGAAGAGGGAGAAAATCTCTAATAAATTAACTTTATAATTAAAATCATTTTAATTTGAAAAAAAGGTGAGAAAAGCTAGAATAGAGTGACTTTATTATTTTAGTAAAATAGCTTTTTCTTTTTCTTACTAATTTTATGCACGCAGATTTTGCTTTTGTGTTTTTAGAATTTATACACCCACCTTTAGCTTTTATCTTTTTACATTTTAGTATAAATATGTATGGATGCTAAGAAGCTATATATTGTTGCGAAAATCTTTTCCACCAGTTACTTATTGATTTTGCGAAAACTTCTTGAGCCTGTTATTTATTGGTTTTGTGATAATCTCTTCCACTTGTTATTTTTTTGTAAACAAAGAAAAATGGAAGCCCAACAGGGGGAGGTGGACATGGACATTGAGTTAGAGGCTAATGAGATGGATTTGAAGGCTGATGAAGATGAATACAATGATGCTATCTTGGAAGAATTAGAAGAGATCAAGAAAATAATGAAGAAACTAGAAGAAGAGGCAACTAATTTGTTAACAAATCCGCAGAGCAACTCTGCAAAAAAATTCCAAACGCCTGTTGCTTCTGAGGCAATTAGCCAACAAGAAGTGGATTCATGTTCTTTGTTTGTAGGAAACGTTTATTACTCATGCACGACAGATGCAGTCCAATGCCATTTTCAATCATGTGGAACAATGAATCAAGTTACTATTTTGACAAACAAATTTGGTGAGCCAAAAGGATATGCTTATGTCGAGTTTTTAGAGGATGAGGTTGTTGCTGCTGTTCAAAATGCTCTTCTTTTCAATCAGTCTGAACTTTGTAATAGGCAATCAAACTACAAGATCGTCGTTATCATGGTGTGCAACGGTTAAATCCTTATCTTTCCTATCAACCATGTGGCCAACCCTCTCCTTATAATGGCTCTCGGAAAGGGAAGATGAGAGAAAGATTCAGACACCCCATGGGATATATGGCGTATTATTCAAATCACTCAAAGTAGTTTTGCCTCGATTTGTTTTGTAAGCACTGTTAGTTATATGTCTCATTTTCTCCAACACTTCAAATTTGTATTCATCAACATTTTATGCTTTTCCAATAAAAATATATTTCGGACATTTACACTATTAGATTAAAATATAAAATTTTGAATATTTTGGCTGCAATTTTGACTGTTATGTGTACAGACTTTCAAATATTTATTTTCCCGTTTCTAAAAAAGATCAAGCTAAAGCTCGATGTACGACGATATATATTATTTTGAGTCTTACTTAAAAAAAATTCAGAAACAAGACAACAAATAATGGAATCGCAGTCATGTAGAGTTTAGAGTGACATTAAAAAAAAGGTGATAAAAATTTTAAATGTAAAGCATTTCATATTATGGAATGGAATTTAATGCTCCTAGACTTATTAGGAAATTTTTACTTTTATAATGTAATTAGATATCATTAATTTGCATTGTAATATTTATTTTTAAATTATGTTACAACAATATTAATATTTATTTACTAAAATTTTTAATATTGTTAATTATTTAATTATTTTTCCATAATATTATTATAATAAAAATATCTTTATAATGTTAATTATTTTATTAATATATATTTTTTATAATAATATTATAACTAAAATATTTTTAAACTCTTACCATGTTATTTTATAACATGTTTACAAAATTCTAGATATTAAAAAGACTATTGTACTTTAAAATTAAATCAAACATTTATAATATAATTCTAAATATTAAAAAAAAAATTATTTGAATATATTAAAAATCTATATCATAATTTCAAATATTAATAATTTATATTTATTTGAATACATCCAAATATTATTAAAAAATTAAAATTTTTTTTTTTTAACAGAAACAGTAAAAAGAGGTAATATTAAACAGGTTGTGCACAGCCATTCATTACACAAAAAAGAACCAAGACTGAGAGTTCTTGTTGTTCAAAGGACACAAAACCAAAGATGGTCCAGAGGGGAGACCAAAGAACTCCACTTACAGTTTTTTCATAAATTCGATGGACAATGGTAGTATATACCCTAACAAACTGTTGATTTAAAAGTAAACAGAAAAACATAGATAGAGAAATCCATTAAGGAATTAGCCTGGTTGCTTAACAGGTTGCTCCGCCGACTCCTCCTCCATTGGATGAGCTGAAACAGGGGTTTCACGGGCCTCACTAGCTTGGTTCATATTAACCAAATGCTCAAGATCTTCCTGGATTCTATCAACTTTTCCCATCAGCTCTCGAATGTTGGATTCAGTGTCATCAATTCTCGAGTCATGATTGCTTATTTGATAGGAAATGTAACTTACCACCTCACCCATATCCTTCACCTCTTGCACCAGATCTTTGTTGTCCATTATGCCTATTGCCATCATATCATACAAGCGACGGATTCTTCTTCAAATCTGCAATCCCTGCATTCTCATTTCCTCAGTTCATGATGCCTTGCCAAGGGGAGCAAGAGGCAAGAGCTAAGCGAGAAAGAATATTGGCGGCACCTTTCAAATCTTGGACTTGTGAACCAAAACAACTCACTAAGGGCCGAGTGAAGAATACTTACTTCTCGCAGGAGAGAATCTCGGTCAGCTTTGCACTTACAGGAAAGGGTACCAACAGTTCCTTCCTTCCATCCAAAGCACTTACATCCTAAAACCAAATTTCTTTTAACTGGGAAAACCTCACCTTCAGAAAAACTGGGGCCGAGTCCCATATTCAGGTGCCACATAGGACCGTCGTCCCTAGGTGAGCAATGAAAGGAAAAGAGGGCAGCAAGGGCAAGCCTTTATTTCATGAACACCCTGCACAAAGTAAGAGACTCCCACGGTATCTATGTGAGATAACCATCACCAACTCCTGAAATCGCATTCAACAGCATCCTCTCCAGTGAGAAAACTGAGCGAGCGAGGTTCATACCATTGTTTCTAGGAGCTGCGGCGTAAGAATGGAGTCTGAAAGAAGCCATAGCACAGAATAAGACAGGACCTGGAGCGTGGGAGCTGCAAATACCATTACTCTGGACAAGACTGGAGTTAATAACGTCGAGAATCGAGGAGTGCAGGAGCACACGCGTCAAGGGCAGGAGAGACAGTGGAGCGAGCCAAGAGTGCACTGGGGTCTTGTGTATCGACCTTTGGATTGTGATCATTTCCATATTTAATGGGTCACTAGTGCCATGATCCACGTTGGGATCCCTTATATATAAAATCCCTAGCATCAAAACCTTGGAGAGTGTTTCTTTTGAGCATTGGTTAGTTGCCCTTCCATGCAAAAAATCCATTAGGGTATGGGTAAAGGGGGGGAATTAACCCCATTGAGCTTCAAGTGCCCTTGCGAGACAGAAGCCCCCACATTTTCCATTTCATCGGCTGTGACATTGTTTGTTCGAAGAATATGATAAAATTCATAACAAGGAGAGAGCAGAGCGACAACTTTGTCATACAAACGATGACATTTTATCGAGCCATTAGTGTACATCCATTAATCATTTTATATATGACATGTCTAGAGCTGCAAAAAATTGCTACCTTGTGTAGATTTGAGTCAACGAGAATCCTCAATCCTTGCAGAAGGATTGTCCACTCCGCCTCATTATTAGTCCTGCACTCAATTCCTCAAGCATGGGTTTGTTCAATCTTTCATTCAGGATCCATGAGGATCCCTCCCGCACCTTCCACCCCTGAAAAAATTAAAAATTAAATTAAAAAAATGATATACATATATTTATAAATTTATAAATTAAAATGGTATGAAAATTTAGAAAATATTTGAAATTTAATAAATATTTGAGTTACTAACTTTTTCAATCCAAACTCATGTAATCTTCACTTTATTAACTTTATGAACCTAAAGAAATATACTTTTTCAATCCAAATTCATGTAATCCTTCATAAATTTATATTACATTTTGTAAATATTTTACATTTGAATAGACGTAAGTGTTGTTTGGAACCGAGTTACACTTTGTGTGTTATCCTAATTATTTGGATTTGAAAACCATGTCTTTGATTGAATGACTTCTTTGGTGAATCAACCTATATCAACCACTTTTAAATCTGCGACCATGATTGATATAAGTCAATTAGCATATATCAACCACTTTTGAATTTGTGACCATGATTGACATAGGTCAATTAGCGTATGTAAGCCATATTATTATTTTATATGGCATGCTAGTCAACACTATATGGATATTTTCATTATGCTAGCCCAAGTTTTTTTCAATTGCATTTGAAATATTAATATGTTTTACATATTCAATAACAACTACTACAACTATGGTAGTATCTATCTCTTCTAATCTTACGAGAACAATGTCATCTTCATCATTCTTTTTTTTTTATGACAAGTAGTTTGTCTTGTATTCTGTTTCCATTTCAACATCTTTAATACATCTCCAACTTGATCAAGTTTACAACCTTCCTTGTCATCTTAATCTTCTTCATACTTAGTTTTATATTTAATTATCTTGACTATGCCATTTGGCATCTTTGAGACCTCTTTGAGACTTCCTTGAAAGAGAAAATGGTTCTAGATAAGTTGTTTGAACTAGAGTGTTTATATGTGTTTGCTTATATGTATTATTATGATTACAAGTACATACCTTTTCAACAACTTTAAAACAATTTAAAAAGGTTTTGGTATAAACTTATAGGCTAAAGTTCAACCATATAAACTAAGATGGATATAATATTTTAACATTAAATAACATTATATTTGTATAAAATATAACATGACTCTATGTTAATTTTAAATTGATTAAATTTTATTATTGTTTTATTTTGTTTTGATTAAATCAAAGATTACACGTTAATTAATTAATGAAACTTGCATACTTTGTTAGAGGTCATATATTATCTAATTTATTCAATAATATCAATTTCAGCCATTACAAGCTTGACTAGGTCATACATCTTTACCATTTGCATTTTATATAATAGTGGTGTCATTAATCTTCTGTAATTTCATTTAAAATAATTTTATGAAAATTCTAAATCCATTTTCATTGGTAATTTATCATTTATGAAAAATCTAAATCCATTTTCACTCATAATTTATCATTTAAGTGTAATTTCATGGAATATAGTTTTATAAAAAAACTAAATCCATCTTCAGTCATGATGCACCGTAAGGTTCAAATCCTTGGAGATTCAATTTGTTTCATCACTTTTTTTTTTATATCTTTAACTCTATATATCTGACTGGTTAATAGGAATCAAAATGCATTGACTTAAAAATTTGTTCTCATCTTTTGAAAGTCAATTCTTTTTTACAAATATAACTAAACTCAAAATACAAAATATAGATTTACAGGCTAATCTAGCGCTTATAATTAATAATTAGGTCATAATGTCAATTAAAAAGAATGCCGGTTCACTCATATATGTTGATCGAGTGGTTCGTTTCACTCGTATATATGATCGTGAGAAGAGAGTCGAGTAATGGATACATAATTGATCTCCTTATGCTATAAGATAAGAGAACCATATCAATAAATCAAGATGTTTTTCTCGCAGTTAATCCAAGTTCACTGGGATGCCGATGATTCGAGCGACTTCGAATTAGTCGAAGACTACGAAGAATTCTGGGCTGAAGCTTTTCGAGCCCACGAAAGAGCACTTCAAAGGTTTTCTACAGGAAATTCGCAGTGGAGAGAAGCCAAACGCATGCTGTCAGACCACGGCTGGGCAGACATGGCATATTTTCGCAAGAAAGAAAATTGGGTGTATGAAACAATATTAGAAATAATTGAAGACAGTGTATTAACTATGCGAGATGATGAAGACATGCAATTTAGAAACTGTATGTGGATGATGGAGAACAACCTCAGAGATGACCTAATATACAACTCACAGTTTCCTCACCAATCTCTGAAGATATTCGTTCTCCTGCCATCGCCTGCGAAGGCCGAGAGGTATCTCTACAATTACTGTTCCGGGCGAGGCAGGATTTATTTCCTGGCCATCCACTTCCCTACGGTGTTTCCCCGACGCGGAACGTGGCCCAATGCATCTCCGGTAGCCTCCAGATTGCTGAAACAGTATTTTCGTCATGAAATTGTTAACAACGTGGATGAGATTCGTAGGATCACCTTCGCTTCCCCAGACACCATTTCGGATAGAGAGATCAATGAAGGCGTGGGTTGCATGGAACAAGAGAGTTGGAATCGGCTCATCAAAATCTATCTCATTTTGTTCAGAGAATCGGGGACTGCGTGGGAAGATTATCTCGATTACCTTCGAGAAAAAGGCGTTTGGATAGATTGAGTACCGTCCTTGTAATTTATTTATTTCCGTTTTACAATGTGGAGTTTTCCCATATCTTATCTAATCTAATTGAGTGTTTAATAGATATAAGTCATAAATTTCTGAAACTAGTTGAATTAAATCCATGATTGAACCTTGATAATGATTGACATATATTGTTTTAGTAAAGAAGCCTTTTTTTGTTTTTTTGGGAGGCTACTCTCTTTTCACCTTAATTTTACAAAGGTAGCTTTAGCTTTTGTCCTTTTATATTTCATACAGTTAGCTTTTGTCTTTTTAGATTTTATACAGTTAGCTTTTGTCCGTATATATATTCTTGCGAATATCTCTTCCATCGGTGTTTTGGTGAAAACTTCTCCAGCCTGTTACTTATTGATTTTGTGAAAATCTCTTCCCCCTGTTACTTCTGTTTTTTCTTTGGTACTTCTGTTTTTTTTAACAAAGAAACATGGAGGTGGAGGTGTAGGCTCATGAGAAGGACTTGAAAGTTGATACAGACGAATATAGTCATGCCGTTCTGCAAGAAATAGAAGAGATCAAGGGAAAAAAATGAAGAAACTGAACGAAGAAGCAGCTAGTTTAAATTAAAACAGATCAAGAAAAAAATATGAAGGAACTGGACTAAGAAACAGCTAATTTGTTGACAAAACTGCAGACCAACTCTGCAAAAAAACCAAAAGGCTGCTGCTTCGCTTGTTACAGTTGAGGCAATTAGCAAACAAGAAGTGGATTCACGATGTGTGTTAGTAGGAAACTTTGATTACTCGTGCACCGCAGATGGTCTCAGGGCCATTTTCAATCATGTGGAACAGTGAATCGAGTTACTATTTCATTAAACAAATTTGGTGAGCGAAAAAGGATGTGCTTATGTCGAGTTTTTAGAGTGTGAGGCTGCTGCTGTTCAAAATGCTCTTCTTCTCGATAATCCGAACTTTGTAATCGCTTGGTGAAGATTACCACCAAAAGAACAGACGTCCCTCGAATCAAGCTGCAAGATCGTCGTTATGGTGGTGGTCAACGGTTAAACGGTTGATTGTTGGAAATTCTTTAATATTTCAAATTTTTATATTTGTGAGATTTATAAAAAAAAATTGAATATTATGATTGTGATGTTGTTTATTATAAATACAGAGTTACTAAACATTTGTTTTCCCATTTACAAACACAAAGATTTAACCAAAGCTGGAGGATATATATTATTTTGTGAGTCTTATTAAAAAAACTCACAAAATAACAACAAATAATGGAACCGCTTTCTATTTCATGAAATGTCAGTGGTGAAAGACTTTAAATCAATCATTAAAAGATTAAATGTACAAATAAATGAAAGCATTTACTTCATTTTTATCTTAATAATGATTTTACACATCAGTTTATTCTTCTTTTTGACAAATCCATGCTGCCACACTTATTATGATAAATCCATGCCACTACACTTATTATAAAACGTTTATCTTTATAATATAATAAAGTTGTGATATTCAATTTCTCTTTACAGAAAGAGGAAGAAAAATGAGGACAAGGCTGCTGTTCAAAATACTTTTATTAAAGAACAGAGGAAGATTCAGGCACCTTATGGGATATGGAAATTATTATTGAGAACTTTATTTTGTATCAACCTTGTTACCAGCACTTCAAATTTCCATCCATCACTATTTTCCGCTCTACCAATAAAAATATAAGGATGACATTTACAGTGATAGATTGAAATATAAAATCTTGACTCTTATGAGTGTTGGGAAGATCCAACTAAAGCTAAAGTTCACTGGAAATCTGTGGAAAGTTGTGATTATTATATGAGACCACTAATTGTTAGAGTTATATTAAATGTAAAAAAATTTGCATCTTATAAACGGTTTTACATTTTTATTTTCTCCCCTCTGTTTGATAAAAAATAATTTGAATTTTATTATTTAACTATTTTTAAAAGTATGTGTCATAAGGTTGTTAATATTTCTTTATTAAAATTTTATATTGTCTATTATTTTATTAATTTTTTTTATAATAATATTATAATAAAATTACCTTTAAACATTTTATGGTTATAAGTTTATAAAATTGAAGATTATAAAAAAAAAATTCTCAATAAAATTAAAACAAAATTCACAAATTTATGGCATAAATTTAAATATTAATAATTTATATTTATATGTGAATATATCCAAATTCTATTAAAAACTTATAAATTAAATTAAAAAAATGATATACTCATAAATATAAAAATTAAAAAGATATAAAATTTCGAAAATATCTGAAATTTAATAAATATTTGAGTTATTAACTTTTTCAATAGTAACTCATCTAATCTTCAATTTATTTGAGTTACTCACTTTATACACCTAGCATTATATTTTCTATGTTTTTTAATAAATTTCCACTAACATTTTGTAAATATTTTACATTTACATAGACTTGATTATTGTCCAACAAAATTACATTATATGTTACAATTTGTGTGTTATCCTAATTATTTGGATTTGAAACCCATGTCTTTGATGGAATGACTTTTTTTATTTATTATTTTTTTCAATATAAATTTTTATTATTTTTTCTAACATAAATCTTTATTTTTTTAGGTTTTTTTGAGTTACTAACTTTATCAAACTAAATAAATAACATATATTATATATATTTTTCAATAAATCTTTATTACTTTTTTTAACCAGCATTACATTGTATTATATTTATATTTTATCTTCCTCGTTTGGATTTCAAAACCATGTCTTTTTCCAACATTTATGTTTTATCATCATCATTTAGATTTGGAATCACCATCTTTATCTAAACAATCCTTTAAAAATACATATATTCATACCCATTATTTTGTACCTTAACATATCACCCTTCTCAATTAAATGATATAACCATTTAAGATTATGTTTGAATGATCAAGGTTGACAAGCATCATGTACTTCATAAACCTTTATTTTATTATGTTTATATTTATATTTTATATTTATCTTGTTTTAAACTTTTTTTTATTGTTTATTATATTTTACAATTATTTTAGAATATTTATTTACAAACTATTATTCCTTACAATATTATATTTATATAGAATTCTTATTTTCTACTCACTATAGATATACTCACATAAAGTTATATTGTTTCTAATTGTAGTTTCTACCAAAATATTCACTCTATATTATTCATTTGACTAACTTTTACAACTAGTTTGCCAATAATTGGATTTTGAGATAATATGAGATGAATTAAACCTTTTCTTTAAGTTTTTCTTTTGTTGGCAAGTAGGATACGTTACTTGCAAAGTTTTCCTTTGACTAAGAAACCATGAATCACATGCATCTAATTGCAACATAAATGCATTATAGTCAATAATAATAAGTATTAATTTATACTAATAAGTTTCTATGCTTACATCATGGTGGTATTGCATTTTCGTGTGGTTATAATGAATGATATGATTCTTGTAATATCCCTCTTGTAAACCCCTCAATGTGTTTTAAACTTTTGAATATTATAGTATTCGTCTTCTAGTGAGGAGCCCAAGGCCAAGGCCCCACGAATAAGACCTTGTAATTGGTGCTATCTAAAGTTTCATAGAAGACTTAAGAGTTGGACACAACTCAACGACGTGAAACTAAACCCACGAGGGAAAAGAAAAGAAAATGGTCACAGAGCCTTAATTACGATAACATAGCTTTAGTATCGTCATAGCTATGACATCCTACACGGAATCTTGTGTCGCCATAATTAGCCCAATTAGATGGCCAGCTATGTAATATCAAACGTAAGTAAGACATGATCTAAGAAATTTCAATGATAGTGCCCTTGACAAAAGGGTCGAGGGGCTAAACGTAAAGTAGGAAGAACCAAAGGGAAAACCATCCCAAAAAATTAATGGTTAAGAGACTATATGATTTAGTCGCCTTATAAATTAAGAAGAATAAGGATATATATATATATATATATATATATATATATATATATATCGTCATCAATATACTTGGATTAATTATCAATATACTTGGAGCCATCTGTATATAAATATATAAATATATATCTATGAAGATTAGAGGATTGTAGTCAACCCTACTAAGAAAATGAGGGGTAAGACAAGCGATGGGATGTTCCATCAGAAGGAACATCAAACACTTCAGGAAAATCAATGAAAGTATGACGATTTCCTTGACATCCTAAACCTTAGGTGTCATCCTAAGACAAAACAAGTTATGGAAAAGATGGTTCCTCGTTTAAAAAAAAAAATTGAAGGATTACAACTTTTTTTTTCATAAAAGGGTCATGAACTATTATTATATAATTCTATCATAAAAAGAATGATATATTAAGACCTTTTTGTTTTATAAAAAGACATGGGTTTTATTATATAAATTATGTCAAAAGGAAAAGGGAAAAAATGATAGATTAAGCCATTTTAAAGAATAGCATGGATTAGTATATGGATTATTTTTATCTTAAGGAAAAAAAACGAAAAAATGATGGAATGAGCATTTTTAATATTATATTTATGGTTATGATAGATTAAGAAAGGAGTTTAAAACCTTTGTATATTTTTAGAGGTTATTGCGGGAAAAATGAAGATAAAGAATTAATTCCTTCAACCAAAAACATGAATTCTTATTCCATTAGTGTGTTAGTCTCGACTTGACAGAAGGAGCGGAACTAAATGATTTCTGAATGCAATAGTCATGTTGAGGAAGGAATCAAATGATTTCTGAACGCAATAATTTTAGGGCAGAAACGGTCATAGGAAATAGTGGAAGTTGATAACATAAAAGCCTCCAGGTCAGTCGCAACGTCTACCCTATGTTTAGGAAATTCTAGGAGAGGTAAGGCGAAGGGAATGGCCTTATTTAATAAATGATTGTTATATATTGATGGGGTGAAAAAAAGGGGGGGGGGGGGGATTGGAGTTGGATTGAAACCCTTAGAGAGAGGGTGTAGCCGTAATTTTCCAAGGAGAGATCCGTGTGGTAGCTGAAGTAGAGCTCTGTGCCTCCAAGAGAGATTTGCTCTCTACGTTTTCCGTAAGCTTGGAGGTCTTCATGTGATTACAAAGAATGGACGTGGCTCGATCTGTATGTATTTTTTATGTTGTTTTCATAAATTTGTTTTACTTCCTGGCAAACTATCCAGGAGTTTAATTTATATAAAGCACATGCTTGGCCCGTGGGATATGCTTGTGAGTGCCCTCGCACTCGAACGCAAATTTTTACTTGATTTTTCATTGCATCCACTATGTTGGGACCAGTATTTTCAGCATCGAAGTATGCAGCTTTGCGACTACCATGACCCTCAAATACACCAAAAACGAGACGTCCTCGGCCTGTTTAGGATCCTAGTCGAGAGTATTGATAGTCGTTGTCATGGTCTTGTGTGTATCCTCCATTGGTTTCCATGTAGAACTACCTTTTCTGCTTGAAACGGCGTAATGAAATCCCTCAACGGATGTAGTCATCGGCATTGATGAGGATCCTACTCTCTTCGATCTAATACTGTAAGTAGATAGATCTACAAACTGAGAAATGATAAATCCTCTGCTCTTCGCTTTTGTAACTTGACGACCTAGAACATTTATATATTTACTACCTTTTTTCTCTCAACCAACGTAAACTTTCAAAAATAATTAGGCCAACTCATACCCTTTTGAATTTGCATCTTACCCACAACAAATCAAGTGCCTTTTAAAATAAGGTTTCATGAAGGTTTTTTTTATATACATTATTATGATTTTGGATAGTCCAGCGCTAGTTGGTATACCGCTTAGTAAGTGAGCATAAAAGGGTCGGACGCTAGTTGGTTTGTGCTTGGTAGCTCAAGATAAACGGATACAAACTTGAGGTGGCTAGAGAGATGATATATTGACTCCTATATTGTTTATAAACTGTCCAGGAGTTTAATATATATTTATATCTGCATACTTGTTTTAGATATGGAAGGTGATCTCCTTTCTGGCACTTTCAATTAATCTGAATATTACCAAAGCTCCTCCACCGCCTATTTTAATTCATTCTGAAGAAGGCGCTAATCTTTAGGGGGAGTAGTGGGAATGAAAGGAATACAATGCATACACAGATGAATAAGAACTCATTTGGGTCAATTCCGAGAAGGAAGCTTTTGAGCGGTCCAAATTACAATCCATATTTGAAGTTATGTGTGGATCCTCCTCTTCCATTAAAGGACGTCCACGAACTGAATATAACAATCAGTGGATTCCACACGCCCCTTGGAAGTGACTGGATTGCTATTCTTTCACCCTATTCTGTCAAGTAGGTTCATTTACTTTTCGTCTTTCTTTATGTAAGAAGATTAATTTGCGTTGCAAACCCAAATATTAAATTTGTAATTTCAGTATTGAAATTGTGTCTTACACATTCCTACTCATATACATATAATGGGGCCATAATTTGGATTAAAATATTTGATAGACTTGAACCTTTGAATGCGAATTCATCAAAATGTATGGTTGTGTACGCTGATATATATATATATGGAGCTTAGTTTGCACAACATCTTGTATAGCATATGGAGCATTCCACGCTTCATCTTTTATAATGATGAATTGATCTCCCTTTCGGTTATGATTATTTTTTTTCCAGCGTTGTGAGTAAAGGAGGTATGGATGCTTATTTTGTTAGTAGTCCGGTAAGGATACCAGAGGACTTTGTTAAATAATGTAAAATTTCTGTTACAGATGAATAGCAGTTGTAGCTGAGCTAAACAAATCTACTGCAACATAGATGTTGCAGTTGTAACCTGTTCTTGGGATAAATATTACATGATGCCTAAGTTTGGTGGAGGTAACCCATGGATTGGGTGAACCAAGTACATTGGTCCGGCTCTTATGTGCTTGATGTGTTTGTTATTTTTGTTCTCTATGTTTTTTTAATATATACTTCATTCTTATGATAATAATGATGTAAACAGTGGAATGCTATCATTTGAGTGTCCTTAATACAAAAGAAGCTTGTTTATTTTCGTTGATTATAATATGTTAGACAGTTAATTATGGGGAGCAGAAATTATAAGTATTGAAGAAGATGTTTATCTAAATTGATTCATGATGTTTCAGGATTGATTTACTTTATGTTTCAATCGGTATATCATCATTAGCATACTTTTAAGGATTAAATAGTCTTTCGAAAATGAGTTTTCTTTTATTTTTGTGAAAATCTCTTCCCCCTGTTACTTCTGTTTTTTCTTTGTTACTTCTGTGTTTTTTTTAACAAAGAAACATGGAGGTGGAGGTGGAGGCTCATGAGAAGGACTTGAAAGTTGATACAGATGAATATAGTCATGGCATTCTGCAAGAAATAGAAGAAATCAAGGGAAAAAAATGAAGAAACTGAACGAAGAAGCAACTAGTTTAAATTAAAAGAGATGAAGAAAAAAATATGAAGGAACTGGACCAAGAAACAGCTAATTTGTTGACAAAACTGCAGACCAACTCTGCAAAAAAACCAAAAGGCTGCTGCTTCGCTTGTTACAGTTGAGGCAATTAGCAAACAAGAAGTGGATTCACGATGTGTGTTTGTAGGAAACTTTGATTACTCGTGCACCGCAGATGGACTCAGGGCCATTTTCAATCATGTGGAACAGTGAATCCAGTTACTATTTCGATAAACAAATTTGGTGAGCGAAAAAAGATGTGCTTATGTCGAGTTTTCAGAGTGTGAGGCTGCTGCTGTTCAAAATGCTCTTCTTCTCGATAATCCGAACTTTGTAATCGCTTGGTGAAGGTTACCACCAAAAGAACAGACATCCCTCGAATCAAGCTGCAAGATCGTCGTTATGGTGGTGGTCAACGGTTAAACGGTTGATTCTTGGAAATTCTTTAATATTTCAAATTTTTATATTTGTGAGATTTATAAAAAAAAAGAATTGAATATTATAAACACAAACACAAAGATTTAACAAAAGCTGGAGGATATAAACTCACAAAATAACAACAAATAATGGAACCGCTTTCTATTTCATGAAATGTCAGTCGTGAAAGAGTTTAAATCAATCATTAAAACATTAAATGTACAAATAAATGAAAGCATTTACTTCATTTTTATCTTAATAATGGTTTTACACATCAGTTTATTCTTCTTTTTGATAAATCCATGCTGCCACACTTATTATGATAAATCCATGCTACTACACTTGTTATAAAACGTTTATCTCTATAATATAATAAAGTTGTGATACTCACTTTCTCTTTACAGAAAGAGGAAGAAAAATGAGGACAAGGCTGCTGTTCAAAATACTTTTATTAAAGAACAGAGGAAGATTCAGGCACCTTATGGGATATGGAAATTATTATTGAGAACTTTATTTTGTATCAGCCTTGTTACCAGCACTTCAAATTTCCATCCATCACTATTTTCCGCTCTACCAATAAAAATATAAGGATGACATTTACAGTGATAGATTGAAATATAAAATCTTGACTCTTATGAGTGTTGGGAAGATCCAACTAAAGCAAAAGTTCACTGGAAGTCTGTGGAAAGTTGTGATTATTATATGAGACCACTAATTGTTAGAGTTATATTAAATGTAAAAAAATTTGCATCTTATAAATGGTTTTACATTTTTATTTTCTCCTCTCTCTTTGATATAAAATAATTTGAATTTTATTATTTAACTATTTTTAAAAGTATGTGTCATAAGGTTGTTAATATTTCTTTATTAAAATTTTATATTGTCTATTATTTTATTAATTTTTTTTATAATAATATTATAATAAAATTACCTTTAAAAGTTTTATGGTTATAAATTTATAAAATTTAAGATTATAAAAAAAAAATCTCAATAAAATTAAAACAAAATTCACAAATTTATGGCATAAATTTAAATATTAATAATTTATATTTATATGTGAATATATCCAAATTCTATTAAAAACTTATAAATTAAATTAAAAAATGATATACTCATAAATATAAAAATTAAAAAGATATAAAATTTCGAAAATATCTGAAATTTAATAAGTATTTGAGTTATTAACCTTTTCGATCCTAACTCATCTAATCTTCAATTTATTTGAGTTACTCACTTTATACACCTAGCATTATATTTTCTATGTTTTTTAATATATTTCTACTAACATTTTGAAAATATTTTACATTTACATAGACTTGATTATTGTCCAACAAAATTAAATTATATGTTAAAATTTGTGTGTTATCCTAATTATTTGGATTTGAAACCGATGTCTTTGATGGAAAGACTTTATATTTATTATTTTTTTCAATATAAATTTTTATTATTTTTTCCAACATAAATCTTTATTTTTTTTAGGTTTATTTGAGTTACTAACTTTATCAAACTAAATAAATAAGATATATTATATATATTTTTCAATAATTCTTCATTACTTTTTTTAACCAACATTACATTGTATTATATTTATATTTTATCTTCCTCGTTTGGATTTCAAAACCATGTCTTTTTCCAACATTTATGTTTTATCATCATCATTTAGATTTGGAATCACCATCTTTATCTAAACAATCCTTTAAGAATACATATATTCACACCCATTATTTTGTACCTTAACATATCACCCTTCTCAATCAAATGATATAACCATTTAAGATTATGTTTGAATGATCAAGGTTGACAAGCATCATGTACTTCATAAACCTTTATTTTATTATGTTTATATTTATATTTTATATTTATCTTGTTTTTAATTTTTTTAATTGTTTAGTATATTTTACCATTATTTTAGAATATTTATTTACAAACTATTATTCCTTACAATATTATATTTATATAGAATTTTTATTTTCTACTAACTATAGATATACTTACATAAAGTTATATTGTTTCTAATTGTAGTTTCTACCAAAATATTCACTCTATATTATTCATTTGACTAACTTTTACAACTAGTTTGCCAATAATTGGATTTTGAGATAATATGAGATGAATTAAACCTTTTTTTTAAGTTTTCCTTTTGTTGGCAAGTAGGATACGTTGTTTGCAAAGTTTTCCTTTGACTAAGAAACCACGAATCACATGCATCTAATTGCAACATAAATGCATTATAGTCAATAATAATAACTATTAATTTATACTAATAATTTTCTATGCTTACATCATGGTGGTATTGCATTTTCCTGTGGTTATAATGAATGATATGATTCTTGTAATATCCCTCTTGTAAACCCCTCAATGTGTTTTAAACTTTTGAATATTATAGTATTCGTCTTCTAGTGAGGAGCCCAAGGCCAAGGCCCCGCCATTAAGACCTTGTAATTGGTGCTATCTAAAGTTCCGTAGGAGACTTAAGAGTTGGACGCAGCTCAACGACGGGAAACTAAACCCACGAAGAAAAAGAAAAGAAAATGGTCACAGAGCCTTAATTACGATAACGTAGCTTTAGTATCGTCATAGCTATGGCCTCCTACACGGATTCCTGTGTCGCCATAATTAGCCCAATTAGATGGCCGGCTATGTAATATCAAACGTAAGTAAGACATGATCTAAGAAATTTCAATGATAGTGACCTTGACAAAAGGGTCGAGGGGCTAAACGTAAAGTAGGAAGAACCAAATGGAAAACCATCCCAAAGAATTAATGGTTAAGAGGCTATATGATTTAGTCGCCTTATAAATTAAGAAGAAGAAGGATATATATATATATATATATATCATCAATATACTTGGATTAATTATCAATATACTTGGAGCTATTTGTATATAAATATATAAATATATATCTATGAAGATTAGAGGATTGTAGTCAACCCTACTAAGAAAATGAGGGGTAAGACAAGCGATGGGATGTTCCATCGGAAGGAACATCAAACACTTCAGGAAAATCAATGAAAGTATGACGATTTTCTTGACATCCTAAACCTTAGGTGTCATCCTAAGACAAAACAAGTTATGGAAAAGATGGTTCCTCGGTTAAAGAAAAAAATTGAAGGATTACGTCTTTTTTTTTCATAAAAGGGTCATGAACTATTATTATATAATTCTATCATAAAAAGAATGATATATTAAGACATTTTTGTTTTATAAAAATACATGGGTTTTATTATATAAATTATGTCAAAAGGAAAAGGTAAAAAATGATAGATTAAGCCATTTTAAAGAAAGGCATGGATTAGTATATGGATTATTTTTATCTTAAGGAAAAAAAATGAAAAATGATGGAATGAGCATTTTTAATATTATATATATGGTTATGATAGAATAAGAAAGGAGTTTAAAACCTTTGTATATTTTTAGAGGTTATTGCGGGAAAAATGAAGATAAAGAATTAATTCCTTCAACCAAAAACATTAATTCTTATTCCATTCATGTGTTAGTCTTGGCTTGACAGAAGGAGGGGAACTAAATGATTTCTGAATGCAATAGTAATGTTGAGGAAGGAATCAAATGATTTTTGAACGCAATAATTTTAAGGCAGAAACGGTCACAGGAAATAGTGGAAGTTGATAACATAAAAGCCTCCAGGTCACTCGTAACGTCTACCCTATGTTTAGGAAATTCTAGGGGAGGTAAGGGGAAGGGAATGGCCTTATTTAATAAATGATTGTTATATATTGATGGGGTGAAGGAAAAGGGGGGGTGATTGGAGTTGGATTGAAACCCTTAGAGAGAGGCTGCAGCCGTAATTTTCCAAGGAGAGATCCGTGTGGTAGCTGAAGTAGAGCTCTGCGCCTCCAAGAGAGATTTGCTCTCTTCGTTTTCCATAAGCTTGGAGGTCTTCATGTGATTACAAATAATGGATGCAGCTCGATCTGTATGTATTTTTTATGGGGTTTTCATAAATTTGTTTTACTTGCCTGGAAAACTATCCAGGAGTTTAATTTATATAAAGCACATGCTTGGCCCGTGGGATATGCTTGTGAGTGCCCTCGGACTCGGACGCAAATTTTTACTTGATTATTCATTGCATCCACTATGTTGGGACCAATATTTTCAGTAGCGAAGTCTGCAGCTTTGTGACTACAATGACCCTCAAATACACCAAAAATGAGACATCCTCGGCCTGTTTAGGATCCTGGTCAAGAGTATTGATGGTCGTTGTCATGGTCTTGTGTGTATCCTCCAATGGTTTCCGTGTAGAACTACCTTTTCTGCTTGAAACGGCGTAATGAAATCCCTCAACGGATGTAGTCATCGGCATTGATGAAGATCCTGCTCTTTCCGATCTAATACTGTAAGTAGATAGATCTACAAACCAAGAAATGATAAATCCTCTGCTCTTCGCTTTTGTGCAAAACTTGACGACCTAGAACATTTATATATTTACTGCCTTTTTTCTCTCAACTGATGTAAACTTTCAAAAATAATTAGGCCAACTCATACCCTTTTGAATTTGCATCTTACCCACAACAAATCAAGTGCCTTTTAAAATAAGGTTTCGTGAAGGTTTTTTTTTATATATATTATTATGATTTTGGATAGTCCAGCACTAGTTCATATAGCACTTAGTAAGTGAGCATAAAAGTGTCGGACGCTAGTTGGTTTGTTCTTGGTAGCTCAAGATAAACGGATACAAACTTGAGGTGGCTAGAGAGATGATATATCGACTCCTATATTGTTTCTGAACTGTCCAGGAGTTTAATATATATTGATATCTGTACACTTGTTTTAGATATGGAAGGTGATCTCCTTTTGTAAACTACCCCTTTCACCAAAATTTTAGTAATCCTTTCAAGAATTAAAACATTTATACTGCATTCATAACCATCATGTAAACAAAGAAATAAACCAGTACAACAAAATAACACAAATGAGACAACCATCTTCTCATGGTTCACCTCATCCACGAGGCTTCATCCGCCAACTTATTTGTTATTTTTATTTCTTTATCAAAATAGAGTGCTTACAAAAATCACGGCTCATTCATGGCCGGTTTTATCTTACCTCACGGCTCTTCGCAGAGAGACCCATGTAACTCGACAGCCCTCTTTTAGGACTCTTATAGCCTGCTCGTAGAAGAAATCATTAACAGCCCCCTTTGGGCACATGGTGAACTATTGAATTTACTACAACCATTTTAATTAGTACCTAAAGTCATCCCATAATTTTCCTTTAAACATTAAGAACTAGTTTTCAAGAAAAGAGGTCAATCTCCTTTTATCACACTTAAATAAATTGCCATTTACTATAATCATGAAATCATATCAATTCAGCACGAAAAGGATGCCCTACTTCCAATCAAATGGAGTGCTATCCGGGATAGATTAAGATCCGTGGACTCAAAGCTTATAGAATCAGAATTCTATAAGCTGCTTAGTGAACATTATTGATACGTATATATATATATA
>LPNX010074812.1:257542-267593 GCA_001517045.1 Pseudotsuga menziesii | reverse complement strand
GATAAATAGTTAGTTGAACAGTCACGTAGGAAGGAGAAAAGGTTGATGAAGATCAACCGTCATATAATTTGTATAAATATAGGCATTTGCATTGGAATAATGGATCGAGAGTTATTACCAACATCTCTTAATAACAACATCTTAACCTAGGACAATTTATTGAGGAGAGGGTTAAATGGTCCAGGGATTTGTTTCTTGTATTTTCATGTGATCCAGGAGGATATTGGTGGCCACCCACCTATTCCACTTGGACCCCCACCATTGTTTCTTTCAGTTTTCCAGTTTCCTTAAATGTAGCACAATTTACTATTTTTGGCAGTTTTCGGGTCCTAAACTTTCAGAGTCATTTTGAGACCCTAAACGACGTTTTTCCAGCATCGAATGCTTGGGCAAATATGAGTCCATTATAGACTTAATATTTGCTGTTATGGATGTAGTCCTTGAATAAACCTTTCTAACGATGTATCATGCACGTCAAACGGAGGCAGTATGCCAAAGTTATGACCCCAGGAAATTGATGTACCAAGTTACCCAATGGGGCCCACATTCTGGTGTTTCACCTCCTAGGGTTAGGTTTTTGGATGTGTAGGGTTTCCATTGTTTCTCAATAATATATAAGTCTTCGAGCCTCATTGTAACATAGAGTTCAGAGGCATGTAGCCGCCACATCTCTTCTCAGAAATAAGCTACCAACACTCTAGCTACTTTATTTCCATTTTGTATGTAAACAAGTTTCAGTTCTTTGATTAATGAAATGAAGTGTTATTTCCGCTACATCTTTGTTTCTATGGTTGTTTGTGTATTCTGTTGTGTTCCTGCATAAATCCGAATCATCATGAGAAAGAATCAATTGTTCATATATTTATAGATTGTGATTGTGCCTGGAAGGTATGGAATTGTTTACAGAAATAGTTGTGTTTCAAGGATGACTGGTGTGGAGTTTCATTGTTAAAATGTATGGATAGGTGGATAAACAAAAATAGGAATATGGTACATTTACCTATTATTGTGTGTTGGGAACTATGGATATCTAGAAAATCATTTATTATTTAGGATAGAAGACCGTATGTAATGGAGACTTGCAAAAACATTGATGGCATCATTTTGTGGGGAATCTGAAACCATTAAAAAAGAAGTTATAGAAAATACACATTGCTTCGGTGTTTCAGCCTAATTGCTGCAGAGAATTCTTTGATGGGGCATCACAGTTAGATATTGCTTGTGATGGGGCATGAGTGGCAATTTGGCTAAATGATGCTGAGGTATACCAATTTGTACTAAATTGACCAAGCACAAACACTAGATCTAAGGTGCTTGCATTATGGACTCTCCTTTTTTGTGCAAAGCAATTGGGATTAAAAGATCTGAGAGTCGTTGGAGATTCTAAGGTAGTGATAGACTAGATAAATGGGGATAGCAGCTTTAGGTACTTATACTCAACATGTGGTAATTTATGATAAGATAATTGTTACATCCTTTGATAGAATCAACTTCGAACATATATACCAATAGTTCAACACTAAAGTTGATTCTCTTTCGGGCTGCTCTTGGCATGTAGGAAGGTATTTTTATTTAACAGCATTACAAAAATTGCAGGTTGGTGTCCCACAGAAGGCATACAATTTTTTGATTGAGATGGGGACAATATATCATGGATTGATTCCCTTGGATATATGTCTCATACAGTGGATGCTTAGTTTTGATGATCACATATTTTGTTGTCATAGATTAGCTTGGATCCTTTTTTCAACTGACATGTTTGTTGATATAGGAATGCTTCATGATACATGTGATAACTCAGTTTTTTGTGATAGGTTGAGTTATTATGATGGAGATTTGGATTTCAACATCTTATTGATCCAGATCCTCAGATAGGTAGTAGTAGTATTACTATATATGTCTTAGGTTACTAGAGTATGGTAGATAGTTATATGTACCTTTGGAAAATTGTATGACTTATTTTGATGTCTATTTATTGGATGGATTGTTCTATGGTTATTTTCATATGGACTATATGTTTGGTTTCTTTGGACCATTGAATGATGTTTCGGGAACATTTGGTGTTCCCTATTATAGGACCATATTGGATTGTTGTAAGACCAGGTAGACATATGCTTTTACTAAAAGTATAGCTTTTTCAATTTTGAAACAAAAAAAAGGTAAAATCTTTGCCAGGTTTTCTCGGTCGAAATGTTGGTTTATTTATGAAAAGTTTACTAGCATACCCTTAAGGGGGAAATGGAATGTTGAAAAGAACTTTGATAGGTGATCAAATGGGATCAAGTTGTATGTATGTAGATAATATAATGTTATGTGTTGAAAGCAAGTCTAACAAATCTATGGTATGGATAGTAGTCGATGAAAATGAAAGGAAAACTTTGTTGCAAATACTAATAAGCAACAAATAGAAACCCATGTAATAGATGGCAAGTAAAATGCAATGTACATTATTTTGTTATACAAAAAAGTATATGTATGCGAGTAAAACAATAAATTGCTAGTTAGTGATCATGTTTGACTCTAATTATATTCACAATCAACATTGGAATTTTCATTTGGTAGAGGGAGTGCAGGGATTAAGGGTTGTAATTTTAAGTGTAAAAGGAACAGAGGATGAAGGTGTGCCTCTTCCTTTTTTCCAAAGTGAGACATATGAAATGTATTTCATCTCTACATATCATTCGAAGGAGAATGATGGTGCAATTCACATTCATTCTAATGTTGTAATGCATTGCATTGTCGTGAAAGTTAAGCCTTAACGATCAGTGTTACCAATGTTAATGGTTGACCTTGTTAAGTGTAAAAGGGACGGAAAAGGTGTGCCTCTTCCTTTTTTCGAAGTGAGGCATATGAAGTGCATTTCATCTTTGCATAGTGTTTGAAGGAGAACGATGGTGCAATTCACATTCATTCTAGTGACGTAATGCATGAAATTGTTGTGAAGGTCAAGCCTTAACGTCCAGTGTTACCAATGTCAACGGTTGACCTTGTTAATGTCAATCCTTGGGATTTATGGATAATCAATGTTCAATACATCTTGAAGGGGATGTTTCTTGTTACTTTGATTTATGGATGGAATTGGTATGTGCTTTGTTTGAGATTGTTCCTATGGAGGCCCAATGTAATTATTAAATTCCATGACAACATAGGTAAGTAACTTAGGAGGGATAAATCCAGGTGTGTATACAATTTGCATGACCACTTTGAGTGCACCATTTACTAATCCTCATTGGACCCATTAATTGTAGGATAACATTACTCGTTGCCCTACTCATAACAATATTAATTTTTCTAGTTGATGGATATCATCTTGTTGTGCATCCGAATCATTGGTGAATTATGTGATAAATTGTGCAATAGGCATAGCCAATGCTTAGAGCATGTATTTGTTATGACTGTTTGCAATATTGTTCGTTGCACAGAGATGGATTGATGTGTCAAACCTTGAATGCTCCTCTATTGACAAGAATTTATTAGTCCTAGACTGAAGGAGGCTACAGTATTCCAAGGTTGGTGCACCATTATAGATGTTTGTCAATAGTTGTTAGAAACGAAGTTGGGCGACATTGGTACCCCTTTTACGGAAGATTGTTTCCAAAATTATTATAGTGGTGAATTTTGTCCATAAACACTTCCTTGGAATTTCTCCTACATATGTAGGTTTGTCCATCACAGATGGAAATTGGTCCAAATCACCAACAAGAATTATTGACGAGTTGTCGAATGAGTAATTTTTTTTTCTAGAAAACACTCATGCAACCGACTCTCAATTTGCACGAACAATTTAGGCCCTACGAAGCTCACCTCATCAATGAGAATGTATTGAATATGTTTCATCTATTCTTGGAACATTGATAGGGCCTATCCATGTAAAGGCTTCATGTCCTTTATAGGAATTTGAAGCTCTGCATGCATAGTGGTTGCATGTATGTTAAACCCTGCAACTCCAGTAGGAGTGAGGAGCAGTAGTGATCTGTGTCTAGAGGTTGCTTGAAAAGATAGTGTCTTTTTTATGGTGCTTATAAGGTAGGATTTACCTGTGCATGTAGTTCCTTGGATGATCATCCTCAACAGCTCTTTAGTTCCTTGTATTTGTGAATTTGTAGGAGTATGTCAAATGCAAGTTGATGATTGTGAGGTAATGGATTTGTGGAAGTAGGTAGGGAAGTGTTGTTTTGTATTACTTCCCCACTCCTTCAATTGTAGTCGATGTAGTTTGGTACAGCCTCTAGTGTATTTGTTGATACTTGTGGACAATTTTATGTATGGTTGGTGTCAAAACCTCATAGGCCAAGCATGCCAAGTTCATTAATGTGGATATTGCCCACAGGGACTAGTCTTGACAAAACTTAACATTTATTCATATCCATGTCGAGATATATGGTTGTGGAATGGAGTTGTCATTGATGTCAAAGTAGTTCAGTAATGACAAAAGAATAACCAAAGACATGATGGCAGGGAAAACTCAGTGTAAGACAAAGGAATAACAAAGGAAGAGACGGCACAATGGCAAGGCAAGCAATGGCATATGTGATGAGGATACACATGAAGGGATCCAACGAGGGGATCAAGTCCGATTGAGCTTGATTTATCGATCCTCTGATCAATCAACGCAGAGTTGTGGAGTTGGAAGTAGCTTATTTAGCAGAGGTTGGACGACTTAGATTGTATCAAGAGAATATATCGATGGCAGGAAAAGTATCCGCAAAGTAAATGTGCGTGGAAGATAACATTCCGGAGCGCCAAAGTGAAGTTCTGTGTTTGATAACTGATCAACGAATAAGGAGGATTCCGCAAAGCGATCGACGGTTCATAGGATTTGAGGAAGAAATTTCAAGAAAAGTCGAAATGTAGATCCACAATGCGGAAGGAATCCGCAATCCACAAGAAATTCGTAATCTGAAATACACAAACTACGGAAGAATTCTTGTGGAAGCAATTTCGAGAGAAGTCGAAATGCATACCCGCAACCCACAATTGAGGAAGGAATGAGTTCCCGCAAATTGTGGAAAGGTTGTTCAAAAAGACAAGTGCGGAAAGGTAAATACAGAAAAGTTGATGCGGAAAGGTAATTGTCCGCAATTCACAATCTACAATTTTGGGAAGTTAATTGTGGAAAGGTCTGTTACGGAGATATTGTTGTGGAAAGGAAACCGCGAAAGGTCTCGACGGTTAAATTTAAACAGAGTTAAAAATGACAAACATAGAGGTAATTTCTAGCTAGTTTTTTGTTTGTTTGTGAAGAGTCACGATGAAAATATGTGATTGTTATATGAAGAGATACATTTGAGGGTATTTAAACAATGCTTTAGTCCTTCAAATAAGGGTCTTTGTACATTCAATTGGAATATCTATTAGTGTAGAGAAGTCAAAGATCGAATTAACATACAAGGGCGGTAGGGTGGTGCTAGGGTAGGTTATATGCCTGCAAGGGGGTCGTAGCCTCCTTCCAATGGTAGCTAGTAAATAAGGTGTAGAAGCATCCTTTCAGTAGTAAATGATAAACTAGGGGGTCGTAGCCTCCTTCCAATAGTTGTTGGTAAATAGGGTGTAGTACCATCCTTGTCTGTTGTAGGCAAAAACTATTTGTAAATATAATTTTTTAGTAATAGGAAGTATTGGTGGTTTACCCAATTGGGTTTCTACGATAAATTTATGTTATGTGTGTTTTTGTTGATCATGTGTGTTAATATATAAATTAAAAGTGGTTTTGATTGTTAAAAGTTATCAATATTGATTCACCCCCCCCCCACCTCTCAGTATTGTCCAATATTCCAACAATTGGTATCAGAGCGGGATTGTTCACTACAACTTAATCACTGGAAGGAATATCCTATTAAAAACCACTATGGATCAACAAGAAGGGTTAGCTACTATCAGACCTCCATTATTTACGGGAGATAATTATTCATACTGGAGTGTAATAATGAAGAGCCGTCTAATCTCTCTTGGATACAAAGTCTGGAGGCTTGTTGAAAAAAGAATATGAAATACTATACGACCTACATATAGATAAAAATGAACTAGACCAATATGAGGCCACTGTGAAAGCCCTGAATGCAATTTTGAGTGGGTTAACAGATTTGGTATTTGTAAAAGTCATGCAATGCAAGACATCCAAACATGCCTGGGAAAAACTAAAATGTGTCTATGAAGGAGCGCCCAAAGTCAAAGAATCCAAACTTCAGACATACAAATGACAGTTTGCAATCCTAAAAATGAAATAGGAAGAGAATATTGCATAATATATTCTAAGACTAGATGAAATTGTTAATGTTATTAGAGGCATTAGAGGAGAAACAAAATAGAAAGAAGTAGTCGACAAAGTACTAAGAACCCTGCCAATGAAGTATGACTCAAAGGTGTCAACTTTAGAAGAACAAGATGATCTTAAACTCATGAAAGTAGATGAACTACATGGGATCTTCACTGCCTATGAGATGAGAACAAGACAATATGGATCATCAAAGAAAGAAGTGTTTAAATATTGTAATTTCAAAAGAAATTCTAAATGTATTTTACTGATGTAACCCAAAGGAGATTTTATTATTCCTCCGATGGGGTGTTACTATTGTATTTGGTCATCATGGATCATGTTGATGGAGGATTGCATCGTCCTTGGACTTAGGTCCTAAAGTGATCGATATTGATCATCCCGCAAATAGATCATCTGTAGGTAGTGTGGCGGTAAAGGATCAAGTAGATCGAAGTACAATAACAAAGGATCAAGTAGATCGAAGTGCGGCTGCAAAGGATCAAGAAGGATTGAAGTGTTGTTGTAGAGGATCGAAGTGTTGCTGCAAAAGTATCAAAAGGATCGAAGTGCTACTACAAAAGATCGAGAAGATCAAAGTACTACTGCAAAGGATCGAGAAGATCGAAATGTTGCTGCAAAGGATCGAGAAGATTGAAGTGTTGCTGCAAAGGATCGAAAAGATCGAAGTTCTGTTGCAAAGGATCGAGAAGATTGAAGTGCTACTGCAAAGGATCGAAAGATCAAAGTGTTGCTGCAAAGGATCAGAAGATCAAAGTACTACTGCAAGGGATCAGAAGATTGAAGTGATGCTATGAAGTATCGACAGATCGATGTGTTGCTGCAAAGAAAGGATCAAGTGATCATGTGATGCAAAAGATGAAGAGTAGTCATTCCAAGTTACTAATTGTGAAAAAATTCATGTGACGTATAGATGTATCTCCTCAATGTACTGTTGTAATTGTCTCTCTAGTCTCCTATAGTCTATGATGATGTTGTCAGTAGAATAACCTTCTCATTAAGGGGGAGTTTTGAAACATTGTAACTTCAAAGGATATTCTAAATGTATTTTATTGATGTAACCCAAGTGAGATGTTATTATTCCTCCAATGGGGTGTTACTATTGTATTTGGTCATCATAGAGTCATGAGGTAAAGCCTCCACTTGTGTCGGTTCTTTAGTACCCTAATAAATAATATAATATATTGTTTTTGAGTATTCCTAGGTGAAGTCAGCCCAAATAGTTTATTGGGGCTTGTTAACACTGGAAAATTACCAAAGGTTGTAAAGGTTATTCCCGGGTAACAGAAAAAACCACTTTTAAAGAGAAAACTACCTTTTTTCTCTTCCGAGAGGGATCTCACACAAAATATTAACAAGGCCAGATAAAATATGTATAAGCAAAACTGTTTGTAATTGGTAATATTGGTTGAAACTAAACACATGACCATTGGGCTATGGAGTCAAGATATGAATGTAGATAAACAAAACTTTTGCATGGAAGTTTTAAACAGAGGTAAGGTAATTACTCAGTCATAGTCAAAATTTGATTGTCTGGTGAAAAAAGGAAGAACATAAAAAAACCATTAACACAGAGCATTGTAAAAATGAATTCTATATCAACTTTGGAAGAAAGGTTTGGTGGACATCTGAAAAGAACAGCTAGAGCATAGTAAATATGAATTATAAATTGTTATACTCTCATTTTAGACATGAAGGAAAACATAATGGAAGATAAAACTGGAAAAACGTTCACATAAGAAGGGAAAGTACAGACTGCAACATGAAATAACACATGAATCTCTGAAAAACGCCAAATTTTGGCTCTGTAATTTAAAGAAATGTTTGAGTACACAAATCTCACGGGCTCCAACCCTCGCTCCATCAACTGTATGAATACTTATACAATTGCTCCTTGAGCTGAACAATAAACCTAACTGTATAATGGTTTCAACCGTGTATTACATGTGTCCAAACAATTATCTTTCACAAAATAGTTATGAGATAACAAAACTTCTTAACTAATGAATTTAAAAACAACATTTTATTATAAAATACATCTTTCGCTGAAACTCCTTTTGCGTTGTCTTCCTTGATGTGTTCATGGTTGTAACTTATATCTAGTTGATCCATATTGTTGAATTGTTCTCCAATGTTCAGGCAAATATGCAACAACCATTTCATGTGCCAGAACTCTGAGCTCCATGTTGTTTGCATATGAAAAATTAGGCACCTTGGCACACGAGACTTTAAAATCAAATAATAACTCGAACTCTCCAGCCAATTTATCAAACACAACTCTTCCAGATAGAGCCTGCTGCATATCTTCAAACTTACTGTGATCTGACCCGCAGTTGACCACTTTATCCAGATATTCCTTTTGACACAATAATAGTCCTTTTTCCTCCCAGGGAAATTTAATATCTAGACTCTTCCTGAAGTTTAAGATGTGTTCTTCCTCAACTGTAAGCCTTTGTCTAAAAAATTCCAAAGAAAAGATTATAGTTGTCAGAAAAGCTGGAAGAATATAAGGCTGGTGCACAAATCCATATAATCTTATAATTGTTTCAAACTCTGAAAGAAACCAATCTCCTATCCTTTTACTAAGGGAAAGTTGCAATGTTTCCCTCATCTCTAGAAATGCCCTGGGCAATCTTTCTTGAAATAAAATGTTGTATATTTCTGCCATCAAACAATTCATGAACTTGCAATAATTCTGGGTCATTTCATCAGTGATTACCAACTCAGGAAACTGTAGGTTATCTTGATTATGTGATAAGAACATCTTCAACAAAAAGGACTGGAATCTGAAAACTCTGGTATTGTGGAAGTTGACTAGCTAAGAACGAATGTTCTTAGCTAGGAACTCATCAAACTTAAGGCAATAAGACTGGAAAGACTGACTTGGAAGTTCAGACTCAATTGGGCAAGTACTTAAGATAAACAATGGACTCGACAATGACTTTGTAACATAACCATTAGTGTCTAACCCCAAAAATTGAGTGGCAAAAGTTATACACGACTGGGTTTCTTCATTAAACAAAACCAGGTCAATCGGGTAAGATAAACTTATAACCTCACTATCAGGCTTTGAACATGACTTCAAAAAGGGTTCCTTACTTTCGGCTGTAGACTTTTGGAAGAAATGTATGATGTTTATTCTTTGTATTCCTGGGATAAATGAACAAATCATCTGGGAAAGATAGGGTTTTGTGGATAACATAGGCATGAATAAGGCAAAGGATCCTAGACTTAGGTTTATTCATGACGACTCCTTCAGCTGCGAAATAATTATTCGCACACCACTCGACAAATTCAGGGAAATTGGGGGTCTGGTCAACAAAGAAAAAATAAAAGAAAGATTTGAAAACACCGTGGGTATCACTACCCTTGTCCTTAATAATTTTCAATTTATTCTTATTCATCTCAATTGTTTCATTCAATAAAATGGTATCAGAAACTTCAACATTTTTGTCTTCGAAGCTTTTCTCATCCTTCTGTCAGGAAACCCCTAACTCTTCACTATCTGCCATTTCTACCACTTCTATTTCATCCATTTTTAGAAGCACTTAGAAAGTTTTAGGATGCCTACTGTTAGAATAATCAACCCATAGTTAGCTACCTTAGACATTAGTTAATCCAATTTTTGTCTTATTTGCCAAGTTTCCATATTCCACCTTATGCAAGTTGTCCTCCACACATCCATAGTGGTCAAACTTGCTAAATTTGAGTCATGGAGCGCTTTGGAAACCTCTTGGAATCAAATCTGCTTTATTCCTAGCCTCCCTAGCGCATGTC
>LPNX010074812.1:190596-257335 GCA_001517045.1 Pseudotsuga menziesii | reverse complement strand
TCTGCTCCATATTCAGTCTCCTTTTGTGAGTAATTTGCATGTGTAATTGGCAATTGTTGTGAGTGTAATTGTTCTAACACCTGGGTTCAATTTCCACATCATATCAGAGCCTTTGTAGATCAATTTCTCTCCTTCCAATTTGTTTTGCAGGTTCGACATCATTGACTGGGAGCATTCTGCTGACTGACGGGACAATTTCTGAGCTATGGATCAATCTTAGAAGATCATCTTGACTCCATTTAACTTCTTTGAATGGAAAGCAGAGATGGAGATATTGTTGAGGGTGAAAGGCCTCTATAGAGTGACTATGGCAACAGAAGTAGAGCCCAATGCAGCTGCAGAGAAGATTAAATGGCACAACAGGAGGGATGAGGCCTATGGTCTCCTGTGTCTGAGTATATCCAGAGACCTCCTTTTCCATCTTGATGGATTGACATCACTGAATGAAGCATGGGAGAAGCTTGTTGATCTTTTTGGAAAGACAGATGAGATGAGGGGACATCAAATTGAAAATGAATTGATCTCCCTGAGTCCCAATAGCTTTGAATCCCTGCAACTCTATTTTTCCAAGTTCAAAGCACTTGTTTTGCAGCTAAAACAATGTGGGATCAAAAAGAAGGATGATCAGCTGGTCTTGGCCATACTCTCAAAGCTTGGCCCTGACTATTCAGTGTTTGTTTCGACCTTCTATTCCATAAAGTTGACAGCTCGAGCCTGGAAAATGCCTAGCCTTGCAGATTTCATGGAATCTCTCACACAAGAACAAGATAAATTGGTGATGATGGGCACCATCAAAGCATCCAAAGACCAAGGTCTGGTTGCTGGAGATTCGAGGGTGGATTCAAAAATCAAGAAGAAAGCTAAAAAGCCACCTGAGCAAAAGAGAGACAAGAACAAGTCTCTAAAGGAGCCTCAAGGTTCCAAGAAGAACCCCCAGAAGAAGAAGAACAAAGGAGAAATGAGCAAGTGCGCATACTGCAGTAAGGGCAATCATTCTGAAAGCTCCTGCATGAAGAAGCAAATAGACATGCTGACCCAACTCCTGGAGAATAATGGCATCTCCCTTCCAGACAGCTCAAAGTAGAGGGAAGGAGGATCAAATTCAAAAGACAGAGAGAGAGTTCATGCATTGGTTGCTGGCACATCAAGCTCACCTAGTTTCATCATTGATTCTGGAGCTTCAAGACATATGGTTTCGACCAAGGAGGCATTCACCTCACTTGACATGTCGAAAGGTCCACCAATAGTACTAGGAGATGACTCTCTCACTGAAAGTTTGGGCAACGGGAGAATTGATCTTGACCATGGTAAGTTCAACAATGTGTTGTATGTTCCAGGTCTTGCCTCTAACCTCTTATCAGTTTATCAGATGACCCACACAGGGTCTCCAAAGAAGGTCATATTCTCCCCTGATGAAGTTGAGATCATAGAGATCTCAAGTGGTAAACTCATTGCAAAAGGAGTTGCAAATCACACTTCGAAGGTATACATGTTCTCACACTTCCTAGCCTACTCAAACCCCTCTGCTCTTCTGATTCATGCTAATGAGGCAAGCAAGATTTGGCATGAAAGATTTGGCCACCTAAATTACAAGTATCTTTCTAATCTTAGTGAAAAAGAAATGGTCATAGGGTTACCAAAGATTAAGTTTTCCAAAGGAGTCTGTCAAGGTTGCATCCTAGGAAAAAACCCAGAGCATAAATTTGAGAGAGCTAGTCATGAGAGAACCTCTGCACCTCTTGAGTTGATCCACAGTGATGTTGCTGGCCCATTTCCTCATATGTCAATGAGTCAGGCCAAATATGCATTGACATTCATAGATGACTTTTCTAGGTATTGCTGGGTTCACTTCCTGAAACACAAGTCTGAAGTTTTTGGCCTCTTCAAAGTCTTTAAGGCTTTGGTTGAAAACCAGTCTGGGAGGAAACTCAAGGTCCTTAGATCTGACAATGGTGGTGAGTATGTCAAGTCTGAGTTTATTCAATATTGTGCAGATGCAGGTATTCAGATGCAACATTCTATCCCTTACACACCACAGCAGAATGGTGTTGCTGAGAGGAAGAACAGATCCCTGAAAGAGATGGCAACCTGCGTGATGGAGGCTAAGACTTTGCCACCAAAGTACTTGGCTGAAGCTATAAACTGTGCATCCTATATCCAGAATAGGGTGCCTCATAAACAACTTGAAGGTATGACTCCTTTCGAAGCATGGAGTGGGCACAAGCCAGATGTGACCCATTTCAGGATTTTTGGCTCAAGGGCTTGGGCTAGAATTCCAACAGAAAAGAGGAAGGCTTTGCAGCCCCAAAGCCAAAAGTGTCTATTTGTTGGGTACTCTGAAGATTCAAAAGGGTACAAGCTGATTAATTTGAGCACAAAGAAAGCCTTCATTGAAAGGTGTGTTCAGTTTCAAGAAGAGCCCCTAGCAGCAGTGGAAGTTGGAGAATCCTCTTCACCACCAGAACCTCTGAATGTAAGTGAAGAGATAGTTGAACATGCTGATTTTGATATGTCTGATAATGATGATTTGATTGCAGATCCTAACAGTCCTACAAGACCAAAATGGGCAGCCAAGAACATTCATGCAGCTGGAGAACTAGCTGTAAATCCTAATGATCCTAGGAGGACTAGATCTCAGTTTGAGAGTGTTCTGTGCATGAAAGATCCTATGTTTGCAGAGAAGTGCTATCTGATGATTGAATCAGATCCACAGACATATTAAGATGCAGCAAATGGTCCAATATGGCAAGCATCCATGAAGGAAGAGTTCAGCTCACTCCAGAAGAGCAACACTTGGGAGCTGGTTGATCTTCCCCCAGGGAGGAAGCTAGTTCAGTGTAAGTGGGTGTACAAAACCAAATTTGCTGCTGATGGTTCACCTCTAAAGTACAAGGCCAGATTGGTATCCAAGAGCTACTCATAGTTTCATGGCATAGACTACAATGAGACCTTTGCACCAGTGGCAAAGATGGACTCCATCAGGCTAGCCTTAGCCATTGCAGCTTCAAAGCAATGGGAAGTACATCACATGGATGTGAAGTGTGCTTTCCTGAATGGAGATCTCATTAAAGAGATATACATGCAGTAGCCTCAAGGATTTGCTACTAACCCATCTCTTGTGTGCAGGCTAAAGAAGTCATTGTATGGGCTTAAGCAAGCCCCCAGGGCTTGGTATGCCAAGATTGATAGCTTTCTGCTATCACTGAATTTTGTTTGATGCAAATCAGATCCAAATGTCTATTTGAAGCTGATTCATGGTTCATTAATGATCATTGTTTTATATGTTGATGACCTTCTCATTACAGGAAGCTCAAAGGATGAGATTGCCTCCTTGAAGGATGCAATGAACCATGCCTTCTCAATGACAGATTTGGGCTTATTGAGCCAATTATTGGGGCTCGAGATTGCTCAAACCAAAGAAGGAATCAAAGTACATCAGTCCAATTATGCCTTGGATTTTGCTGAACAAATTCAAGATGAAGGATTGCAAGCCAAGCAAGACTCCTTTCCTTTCAGGAGTGAAGCTTGAAGAAGCCGATTCTTCACCTATGGTAAACAATACACTGTATAGGCAATTGATTGGACGTTTGTTGTATCTTACACATACTAGACCTGATATTTCTTATGCAATAACTGTGGCTTCAAGATACATGGATTAGCCTCATGAGATCCATTGGAGAGCAGCCAAAAGGATCCTTAACTTTGTTCAGGGAACGAGGACACATGGGATCCTCTATAAAGCTAAATCTGGTGTTGATTTGATTGGGTTTACTGACAGTGATTAGGCAGGAGACAGCATAGATCGAAAGTCAACATCAAGATATGTGTTCATGCTTGTGGAAGGGCCAATCAGCTGGTCAAGCAAGAAACAAAGTTCCATTGCACTATCATCTACAAAAGCAGAGTACAGAGGAGTTGTAAATGTAGCAACTCAATGTTTATGGTTGCAGGGGTTACTTGGAGAGTGTGGCTTCGAATCAGAATACTCAACTACTATCTACTGTGATAATCAGAGTACCATTCGAATCTACAATGATCCAGTTCAGAAGCAGAGAACCAAACACATTGAGATCCATATGCACTACATCAGATAGCTTGTGCATGATGGCATCATTCACCTACTCTTCTATTCATCTTTAGAACAAGTAGTAGATATCTTCACCAAATTTTTTTGTGAGAAGACATTCAGCAACCTCAAATCACTACTGGGGATTGCTGATCATGCTGTGAAGCATGAGTGATGACAAGATTTCCAAATTTTGTTTTACAGTCCATGTTTAAGGGAGGATTTTTCCCATTGGGTTTTTGCCTCTTTCCTTGGTTAAAGGGACATGCAATATGTAAAGGGAGACTAAGCCTTGTTGCTAGGCCCTATAACTTTCTGGTATTTTACTCATAAGTCAGGCTTAAGGGGGGGTGTTAGAATAATCAACCCATAGTTAGCTACCTTAGACATTAATTAATCCAATTTTGTCTTATTTGCCTAGTTTCCATATTCCACCTTATGCAAGTTGTCCTCCACACATCCATAGTGGTAAAACTTGCTAAATTTGAGTCATGGAGGGCTTGGGAAACCTCTTGGAATCAAATCTGCTTTATTCCTAGCCTCCCTGGTGCATGTCTGCTTTTTCTGCTTTATTGCCTGCTTTTTCTGAGTTTTAAGGCAATTGGGAAAGTTTGACTAGGTGAAGTTAACTTGTTTTTTGTCCTCAACATCCTCCACTCTTTTCTCCTATGAAAAGCATGTATGATTTTTCCTTCCACTATATATTATCTTGCCTAATTGATTTTTCCAATTCGTGAGCTCCTAGACAGATTTGGAATGTGCTTTATGCACCTATGGGGGATTTGCTTAGATTTAGTAAGCCTGCTTTTGACTAAATTCGAATGGCATCTTCATGCATTCAAATCTCTCATGTAATTATTTATTGTGGCATGCTATGACTTCACAGGGTTGGCTATTGTACACTTATTCAATACAGATTAGTGTTATGCTCCATATTCAGTCTCCTTTTGTGAGTAATTTGCATGTGTAATTGGCAATTGTTGTGAGTGTAATTGTTCTAACACCTGGGTTCAATTTCCACACCTACCTTGTTAATTAGCATAGGGTTCAGACTCATCCACATTGGCACTTTGTGCATAGTCAGGGTTACCATCAATTCCAATGCTCAAAAAAAACAAACCTTTGACCTCCACGTAGGTGCTTCTTATAATTTTTTATGTTTCATAACCATGGTGCATCTCTCGTAATCTATACCGTAGATTTGTTTTTCTTTGAAATATAAGTCATTCATGCACAAGATCTCACTACCAAGACTCAACATTATCACCCTGCACAACTTGATTCAGCGGAATCAATATCAACCATTGATCTCCAATCTACCTTCATCAGAACCGTCCAATTGTGAAAAGCTTTAACATTCCACTAATCATTTCGAACCTGATCAATCTAGTAACTTCCATTTGTGGAATGCACCTTATCCATCGATCAAAACCTTACCACTATCACAACCACTGATCAACGTGGCCCCTACCACTTTCCGCGGATTTCAATTTGGAATTTCTCCACGCTAGTTCAATCTGTGAAATTGTTTCTGACCGTAGACCTATCTCTACTCACATCTCGTCTATCTGATCTTTCCACCAGTTAACTAATTTTGTGAATCTGAAAACTTCCTTCGTCCGAGCATGTCCAATCTATGGAATGCTCCAGCGCCGCCGATCTTACCTTGTGTCAATCTCAACCCTTCAAAGCTGCACCTTTTTAACAGATTCCGCAAATTTGAAAACTTAGTTTATTCCTTGAATCTTCCCCAAAAATTTATTTCCACCATTGATCTACAGCCTCTTTAATCTGAGTCGTCGATATTTGACACCTTTCATCTCCATTCCACTGATGAGAACATTTCAATTTCTCCCCCATGTTTCAAATAGTGGAACGATCCACCATCGTAGATCGAATCCCTTTCTTCATCCAACGACCCATGATGAAACATCATGGTAACCCATTGATCTAAATGGCGCTTCCACAAATTTTTCAAATATAGTGCTAACATCTAGCTCCACTAGGGATTCTATCCTCCCTGCGAGGTAACAAAGAACCCTGTAGACCAGTTGCCAAATCCATTGTCAATCTAAAAAAAAATATTTTGTCTTTCTGAAAGAAATATAAAAACTAAAAAATGGCTACCCCTTCCGATCTTAGGGCCTTCTCTGTGGGCTTCAAATCTTCTAGCTCACCATCTGTACTGATTGAAAGTAAAAGAAGTATTTACACTACAATACATGAAATTTCCTTTCCCCTTATTCCAAATAATGGTTCAGAAATCTCCCATTAACTTTACCTCCTTCATACTGTGACCCGTCCTGATACTGTAAAATAAAAGCATTATTACCCCTGTGTGCCGCAATAATGTATGGACCTACCCACAAATGATCAAAGTTACCATGCTTTCATTTTCCTTCATGTGGAGCATCCCATTTTAACACCAAATCATCAATCTAGAAAGTGTCCTCTTTTACCTTTCTGTCAAAGGTATTATTCATTTTCTCTTAATGTATCTGTGCCTTATCATATGTTTTATCCCTCAGTTCACTTAGCTCAATAATTTGCTTTATTCTCCTTTGCATATGATTAGGTTCATCCTGTTGTTCCTGCAACAACTTCATAATTGGTACTCCTACATATGTTGGAAAAACCATTTCAGCTCCATACACCAATTGAAATGGTGACATTCCAATAGCTCTATTTGTGCTAATTTTGTCAGCCCACAAAGCATATTTCAGCTTTGTATGCCATGCTCTTTTATTATCTTCCAACAACTTCTTAATTATCCTCACCAAGCTTTTGTTAGAGGATTCTGCGAGTCCATTACCATGTGGATAATATGCAGTAGAATTATTCATACTTATATGATACTTATGACATAAATTTATCATCTTCCTGGACTTAAAATAAACTGCATTATCTGTTACAATCCTCTTAGGACATCCAAATATTGCCAAAATATTATTCTCCAGGAAATCTATTTGTTATCACTCCAGGAGTCTTTCCCTGACTGTAAAGGGAATGAGCCTGGTCAATTACAGAGATCAATAATGTATGAGAGAAATGATCAAGTCGGATGACTTGATATGCTCACATCCACTCAGAAGCACATGAATCCACTTGAAGACAAAAGGCTTTCTATTATACTACTTAGAAGGTTTAAGTCAAAGGTGTGGAAGTATGGAGAAAACTTATTATTCTAACATAAATATACATATAACAGCATACGTGAATGGCCAACTATGACAAGTAAAGTACTTATCATACTAGCAGAAACATACATGCAATTATGTACCTAAATGGTCAGGCATAATAGGTAACATACTTGTAGCTCTAGTTCATCAATGCAAAGACAAGATGACAGCCATCAGGCATTAGACAAAAATTAGAACATGAATGTAATATTCGTAAACAAGTGCAACGAAGAAAGGGAAATGAAAATCTGAACAAAGCACAATGAAAGAATCTTCTGTGTTAAGATGTACTCATGAAAAATCTAAATGAAGTATGGTTACAAGTCTCTAAAGTTGAACCACAGTCCCTCGGACTGTCTCCCTCCCCCCTTGGTTCTTAGAACTCTTAGGCTTTTATAGCCTTTACATCAAGGTTTCAAGATCCTATTTTAATAGATCTTAAATACCCAAAATAAACATAATCAAAATGGATATTAGCATATGTGATCTAATCTTATCATCATAAGTCGAATTTGATAGCCTGGAGCATTATTTAGCAGTTTGCTGTTGAAGATCACAGATTTCAAAAACTATCTTTGATGACTGGGCGATTTTTGTCAAGAAAAGAAATGCCACTTGGCTTTATTCCCTTACCATGTGCCTCCAAAACTGGAACAAAGCACTAAAATATATGTCTCTAATTATTATCTCCCATTAGAAACCCTCCTTGTGCCATTTGAAGACAAAAAACCGAGATCTGGGTGAAAATAATATCATTTTGCCTATTTTGTGCTTTTGGTGGCTTAAAGGCAAAAATTTATGGTGAGTAAGCCATCGAAAGTCCTGGTTTCGGTGGTTAAGGACATCTTTTGAATTTGTGCAAGCCATCGAAACTTCATGGCAACTTGACGTTTCGAACTTCTTTACCTTCAAATCGGGCACTTGGTATTTACACCTCCCCTCTTGCATATTGATACCCAATGTTTTAATTCCTGCAGCTGGATACTCACATTGTTAACTAAACAAGCGCCTAAGACCCGCAATCCCGAGCATCTAGCATTTCTACATTTTATATATTTATTATTAGCTCAAACTCTACTTAATCACAAGACACCTGCGCAACCATTTGCACCTGTGTTATTGCTCAGGCATCTGGCAGAAAGTTTTTTTTTGTCGGTGCATCAATACAGAGCCAAGAAGAAATTCAACACTTATGTGTCGACTTATTACTTAACTCGTGGCCTTGAAGTTTGGCACTCTGCATTTAATATGCAAATTTGAAGTTTTACTTGGCCCATCGATTTGGCATGCGTATTAGGATTGTGCATTAACTCCTGGCTTGGAGCTTGGCTTAGGCTTTGAACTCTTATGGCTTGTGTAAGAAATGGGCATGTGAATTGGATTCTATGCTTAGACAATATGCAATAATTCTAGGCAATACATAGTTTAGGATTAGAACATTAAAAGCACATACCTCTTTTTTTTAGTAATGTGAGATTCATTCAAATATAAAAGATATTTGAAGACTACGATTTACCAATTTATGACAGGTCAAGCGGAAAAATCCAAAGGATTGCTGGGTAAACATTGTCAATCGTGAGCTGATGAGGAACCTGTAGGTTAAGATGCTGGCCAAAAGAATGAAGAAAACAATAAAGAGAGATAAAAACGTTTTCAAAAGTCCATTACATTTTGGTCGCTAACATATGCCTCCAACTCGGGGATGGAATCCTCCCTGTGAGGTTCCAAGAACCCAGTAGTTCCAGTTGCCTTATCTTTTGGGCTATGGAGTCATCCGGCCTGTGAAACCAAACTCTCGACCAAACCAAATTCTAGTAGGAATTGCTTCAATCCACTTTCTAAAATGATCAGTTGTTGTTAAGATCCACTTATGCTGAGGAGTTTGGATTTATTTCCCCAATGAAATCCAACCCCCATTGTTGGAAAGGTGCTTCTACTGATATGGGATTAAGAGGGAGTGGAACCACTTTCCTTTTTCCATAAAAAATATGGCACTAATGACATTTCGTGGTTTCTTTATACACATTTGAAAATAATGAAGGCCAATAGAATCTTGGTCTCAAAATTTTATTTGCAATTACCTTCCATGAATGATGTACCCCACAATCTCCTTCATGGAAATTTTTTGCTATTTTCCGAGCTTCATTCTCCAAAAGACAATTCAATAACACTCCACCAGGATCCTTCCAATAAAGATATTGATTTAAAATACATAATTTTGCAGCCTTCAGCTTCACAGACCTTGTTTTAGTTTTACTTAACCCTACAGGAGGTTGTAAATTTTGCAACACATAAACAATATCAGCATACCATGGAGAAATATAAAAGCAGGCATCACTTGTACTTCTATGTCCAACTGATTTAATTGACCTGATAGAAAGTTTAGCGGCGGAGAATCACAATTGGAGTCTGTCATCATTTTAGCCAATCCTTGTCCCTTAATCAACTTTGTGGGCTTAATTTCAATGTCATATTCCAAAAGCACTACAATCCATTTCACTCTTCTCCCCTCCAGCTCTGGTTGTGTAAGTATGCTTTTTACCACACTGTTGGGAACATATGCGACTACATGTGAATGGAGAATGTAAATTCTAAAATCTTTTAGGTCCTTAATCAAAGCATATGCTTTTTTTTCCATAATATCGTATTTTAACTCTCCATCTCTTAATATCTTACTAAAACATGTTATAGGTTGTTCTTCACCTTGATCATTCTTTTGTAATAGAACAACTGCAACAATATGCTCTGAAGCATATGAGAATACTTAAAAACCTTTATCAAAATCTGTACTTACCAACACAAGAGCTTCTGAAATAGCTTGCTTTATATTCTTAAAAGACTTCTAAGCCTCCACTGTCCATTTTATTTCATGATCCTTTTTCAGCATATTAGTAATGTTCATCAATATTTCAACAAAGCTAGGAACGAATCTCCTCAAGAAATTTACCTACCCAATGAATGACTGTACTTCTTTTTTACTTCTTGGTTCCTCCACCTTCAAAATTGCACTCACCCTGTCTGGATCAATCCTTATACCTTCTTTGGAAATAATATGGCCCAAAAGTTCTCCTTCTTCCAGAGCAAAATTTGATTTCCTTGGATTTAATGAAATGTCATATTTTCTACATTTAAGGAAGACCTTTTCCAAATGCTTGATATGTTCCCTGTCAGACCTGGAATGTACAGTAATATCATCCATGTAAATTACTACAAACCTGTCTCTTTCATCTACAGAAGCGATGTCCATATCATGTTGGAAAGTGGCTCCTGCATTCATTAATCCAAAATACATCTTTGCATACATGAATGTACTGCATGGTGTAGTGAAAGCGGTTTTCCCGTGATCTTTAGGTAGCACCTTTATTTGATTATAACCTGAAAACCCATCCCTGGTAGAAATCCTCTCTGAACCTAACACTTTCTGCAAAATCCGGTCCATTTTTGGTAAAGGGTAATTGTCCTTCAAAGAGACTTTATTCAAATTTATGAAGTCCACACACAGTCTTATTTCACCATTCTTCTTTCTAGCAGGAACCAAATTAGCAACCCATTTTGATAATCTCATGGTTACAATGATTTTTGCATCAAATAATTTTTTTATCTCCTTTTCAATGATAGGCAATAGCATTCGATTAATCCTTCTGAGTTTTTGCCTAAATGGTTTTTCTCTGGGATTAATTGGAATAGTATGTTGTATAATGGAGGTGCCATAATCTTTGAGGTCATCGTAACTCCATGCAAATACATCAGTGTATTTTTTCATCAGGTTCACATACTCATCTTTTTCTTTAGCAAACAACTTCTTGGACAACTTCACAATTATGGGATTCTCCTCGGTACCAATATTTTTATCCTTAACAACATTTTCAGTAGGTTTGACTTTAGGATCTACGGCAACATAATTTTGGTCAAAAATCTTCTCTAAGGGAATTAAACCTCTAGGAATATGATTACTCTTCAATTGGACTATATATTTTTCTCCTAGTGAGCCTTTCAACTTCAACAACTCCTTCTTCATCTTCATCAACATCTTGAAATTTTTTAGAATCAACACTTTCATTTTCTATTTGTGTATTTACAAATTCACTATACAATTCCAAAAACCTTTTCATTTGCATATCATATTCAAAAACCTGCCAGTACTTGGTATTGTCTGGTATGGAAGGCCTGTTCACAATGTCAACCTTGTATTTTCTTTTACCTGTAGTAGGAGTCTTAAATTTTCCAACAACAATTGCCAAAGAATCTTCCACTATATTATCATATCTATGAATCACTTTGACACTGTGTTCAGTGAAATAGTTTCCAAACATATCCCACACTTCATTCCTGTAAGCTCTCATTCTAGGATGCTTAGTTTGATAACTTNTGATCTAGGATCTTATCTGAGAGAATAACATGCACAACAAAAATCACAAGAGACAAGAGACACAAAGAATTTTCCTCGGGGAAACCATAAAGGAGAAAAGCCCCAACTTCCTCAGAGATAGAATGAGCACCAATGGCAGCAGTAAAACCCAAAGACAGAAAAGATGATCTCCATAGTTGTTCTCTCTCTCTCACTCAAGAGAGCTTCTCCTCTCTTACTCATGTGCCCTAATTGAGTGAGTGTGTGTGATGAATAGAGAGGCTCACTCTCTATTTATATTCTTTCATTCACTTAATGTCCGCTCCAACAAGTCGGCCTCACTTAAAAATTACTTTACTAGGGACGACTTCTCTTGGAGAGTCTAATAACCCTAGTGCCCCACAATTGTGGGGACTTTGCCCTTCGATCAACAAGGAGGGTTAACCTTAAATCAATTGTGGGGACTATTGCCCTAATTTACAATGGAGGTTTAACCTCAATGAATTTACAGGACTTGATTATATTATTGAATCTCTCGATCGAAACATCAGGGCATGACATGACTCAATTACATTACAGATACTTACTGGAATAAACATCAGGGTACAATACATAAGATATACAAGTGAATACATTCTAAAGTTACAAATACATCAACACTCCCTCTTAACTAGGAAGGTATTCTCTCAACACAATTTATCAGAACAAGTCTTCTTCTTTGTATCATCTGGATCATCATCAAGTCATCTTCATCAAGTCTGGATCATCATTGGATCTGGATCATCCTGGATTTGGATCATCACTGGATCTGGATCATCACTAGATATGGATCATCATCAAGTCTGGATCATCACTTGATCATCATCAAAGCTGGATCATCATTGGATCATCATCAAAGCTAGATCATAACTAGATCATCATCAAAGTTGGATCATCGCTGGATCATCATCATCATCATTGCTTCTGCCATCTCAATCAACTGGTGCTATCTCTCAATTATTCTTGTCATAGGAAGTTCTACATATCCAACCCTTTTTCATGTTGGTTGCAGGCCTAGCCTCCAGGTAGGTCTTCATCTTCTTCAGCACGTATATCTGACCCAGTCAGAAAGGCCGCCCAACACTTACATCTGACCATGAGAGGAACACATCCACCATCATGTTAGAAAGGCATGCCCAACACTCACATCTGACCATGGGAGGAACACATCCACCACCATGTTATAAAGGCCCAGCACTCACATCCACTTGCATGACAGGACACACCATCTATCATCCAAGGAAAGTCTCAGCACTTACATCTACTGGCATAGCAGGACACACCATCTACTATCCAGAGAAAGGCACAACACTTATATCTGACCCAGTCAGAAAGGCTCAACACTTATATCTGACCCAGTCAGAGAGGCTCAGCACTTACATCCTTTGGCATAGCAGGAATGTCACGTCCCCATGCCTCCGACCAGCGTAGAGTACGTGACTACTAGCTTTATCAGACCAGGCTAACCGCCCATGAACATGTACAGGCTTAAAAATTCATAAACAGAATGCTTAACATGCATAGATGCAATTATCTACCAAGCACAGCAGAAAAACAACATTCATTCGAGCAAGCATTCTTTCAACATGTTCATTTCATTTCATTAACAGTAATTACGATTGCAGAAGTAAAATGGAGAAAATCACTTATCTTATGAAAGCTTTGCTCCACAACCAGCTACGTCGCTGCAACGTTCCACTCAACCATAGGCCAACGTGCTCCTTAATCTCTCAGCAGCACTGCCAACCCCGAGCTGGGCATGATTCTCCAAGGAATAAGGGAACTAGCAGGCTTACACATAGCCAGGGATGCACAAAACACACAGCCAAGCCAACAAAGTTGGGTTTATCAGGGCATTAAGGAGTTGGAGAAGGCAAATTGCTAAGCTGGTGAGCTCATTACAAAGCCAACGACACCTACACCAGAGCTAGCCTGACCTTTAAGACACCCATCCACACCCAACACAAGGAATCATTCCCTTCTCTGCTACACAGTCCCTCAGGCCCTGCATTCCCTTCCAGTGCTATTCAGGGGTGATGGAGAAGAAGGCCAGCCCTCTAGCTCTGTCTGTGTGGTTCCAACCACCAGGTTTATCAAGCAACTAAGCCAACCTCCCAGCTCCTCTCACAGTCCGAAGACTAGCAATTTCACATATGTAATCAAGTCAACTGTCACAGCTTAAACAGGGAAACCGAATTCTGAGTCATTATTGGCCCTATCGTGGCCAAAATGACTTTCACTCGAATTTACAACAGCCCCCAAACGTAACAGTAATTACATCCACAACATAGAGAAAACTACAGCCCCGAATATATCAGTGAGCACAACTCATTGCAGGGAAAAATGACCCAAATAGTCTGTGAGACAGCCAAAAACGTGAATGGCCCTTCACAGTCAATTGTGGATGCAAGAGCACAGCTCTCAGCTCGCTATGTGTGCCCCCAAACAGAAGAATACCTGTGTGTGAGTAACAATCCGACCCAGCAAGGAAATGAACAAACAATGGAGACCCTGCGTGAGGAAAAACAACTCCGTTTTTGTCCGTGGATGCACACACAACAGGAAGGACACAAATTTGCAGTTCGTGGGTGTTCAGCAAACTCGTGGAGCCAAGGAAAATGTCTGCGCGAGGCAAAAAATGCCAAGAACCTGTGCGTGAGGATGAACGGCAATGGGGAGGATGCGAATTGCAAGTCCTGGGTGTTTTTTTGCAACTCATGGGGAGGAAGAAGAGTTTGCCTAAAGGATTAGGACGAATTGAATGAAGGGCATAGGCTAGGACTGACAGTCCTGCCACCCCACACCCCAAAACAATAACTGCCATAACTCCTCCCAGCTGCCAACAGAAATTATTAACTGAGGTGGTTGGAATAAGACAAAGGAAGAAGACACATGGGTTTTTCCCTAAATGGCCCAAGGTTTAACAATTTCCCCCCACACCTTATCCTTGAGAAAATCATGCCCCATTCGATTTAGTTGTTGCGACCGTAGCTGGTTATGTTCATTTTAATTATAGATGCATATTTACATGATGACCAACATAATATATGCCGCATGCCCCGATTTACCATCGGCGACAATTTAAACCCAAACATAGCATCACTGATCAATGGTGGGGCCTTGGCCTTTAGCTCCACACCCTGATGATTTACAATATACACATCATCTACATCTAAGGTAATGGGGTCAAAACCGAGACATTACATTCCCCTCCCCCTTCAATAGCACTGTCCTCAGTGCTTACAAAATTGAACAAAATGCTACACTGGTATCGCCTCAGTGTTCCGTAGAATTGAACAAAAATGGATGTGCCAATCGCATGGCATCCTCCAGCTCCCATGTAGCCTCTTCAAGTCCGAAGTGCTCCCATTGCACCTTTACCTGACCTATGGCTCGGTTCCGGAGCATTGTGACCTTCCTGTCGAGGATGCACATTGGCTCGATTCGGAACTCTCCCTCGGGTTCCACCTGAATCACATCCCAATTTATCACATGGTTAGGATCATGTACATATCTCTTAAGCAAAGAAACATGAAAAACATTATGAGCTCTAGTGCTAGCAGACAATGCAAGTCTATATGCAACTGGCCCTATCCTTTTAAGCACTTCAAACGGCCCACAGTATCTTGGTGACAACTTGGCACAACTGCCAAGCTTCAAGGAACTCTTCCTTGCCCTCACTCTGAGGTAAACATGATCACCAACACTAAACTCTCTGTTCACCCTATGCTTATCTGCATAGATTTTCTGCCTGTCCTAGGCTGCTTTCAGCTTCTGCCTGATCTTTACAACCTCTTGCTCCATTTTCTTGAGCAATTCTGGTCCAAGCACAATCCGGTTCACTGGATTATCCCAAGTCACTGGTGTCCTACACCTTCTTCCATACAAAGCTTCATACGGACTCATCCCCAAGGATGCTTGATGTCCATTGTTGTAAGCAAACTCTACCAAGTGTAAGTAATCTTCCCACTTGGTTGGTTTGTCCATCACGTACATCCGAAGCATGTCTTCAAGCACCTGATTAACTCTCTCTGTCTGACCATCTGTCTGAGGATGGTATGCAGGGCTGAAGTTTAGCTTTGTACCCAAATCTGCAAACAACCCCTTCCAAAAGTTGGAAGTGAACTTGACATCTCTGTCAGATACTATTGCCTTCGGCAATCCATGCAATTTGAATATCTCCTTCATGAAGATCTTTGCAATGTCACCAGCCTCATACGTAGACTTAACTGGTATAAAATGTGCTACCTTTGTCAACTTGTCTACCACAACCATGATGGAATCATGTTGTCTCCAAGTCATTGGCAATCCTGTAATAAAATCCATGGAAATAACTTCCCATTTCCATTCCGGAACTGGCAAAGGCTACAACAAACCTGCTGGATGTTGATGCTCAACCTTCACTTGCTGACATTTCATACACCTCGAAATGTATTCAGCTATGTCCTTTTTCATTCCTGGCCAAAAGTACTGCTTTCTAGCTGTAGCAATTGTCTTCTGATATCCTGGGTGACCGGAATACGGAGCTTGATGGATTTCATCCATAACAACTCTCCTCAAATCCGCTACATTCGGAATATAAATTCTATTTTTATAAGTGAGAATTCCATCTCCTTCCAATTTATATCCCTCATACCTCTTCTCAAGACTTTGTTGTTGCAATTTGTCTTTTACCTGCTCATACAATTCATTTCCGGCAACATGATTAGCAATCTGCTGCCTCAAATCTGACTGGCAAATACTGAGAGATGCCACATGCATTTCTTGCATTTTCCTGCTGAGTGCATCAACTACCTTATTTTCCTTTCCCTTTATGTGCTTGATCTTGAAATCAAACTCACATAAAAATTCTAGCCATCTTGCTTGCCTAGCGTTCAAAGTAGGCTGATCAAACAAATACTTCAAACCACAGTGGTCTGTTCTGAGCTCAAATCTTCTACCCATCAAGTAATGTCTCCACATCTTGAGAGCATGTACTATGGCTGCAAGCTCTAGATCATGAGTGGCGTAGTTCTTCTCATGTTCCTTCAGCTTTCTTGACTCATAACATATCACGTGGTTATCCTGCATAAGGACTCCTCCAAGCCCTTGTCCACATGCATCGGTACATACCACAAAATCTTTCTCTGGATCTACAACTTTCAATACTAGTGCACTAGCGAGAAGATTCTTCAACTGCTGGAAGCTTTCTTCACACCTCGAGGTCCATTCGAACTTCATCCCCTTCTTTTGCAAAGAAGTGATAGCATGTGCAACTTTGGAGAATCCCTCAATGAATCTCCTATAGTATCCTGCAAGTCCCATGAAAGATATCACATCTGTCACATTTCTTGGAGTAGGCCAATTCATAATGGCTTCAATCTTTTCAGGGTCCACAAATATACCCTCTTCTGAAATAATGTGACCCAAGTACTGAATTCTATCTCTATAGAAGTCACACTTGCTCAGTTTTGCATACAACTGATGCTCCCTGAGCAAACTCAATGTTAATCTCAAGTGCTCTTCATGCTCTTTCTCATTCTTGGAATAAACAAGAATGTCATCAAGGAAAACAAGAACAAACTTGTCCAAATACTTGCTGAAGACACTATTCATAAGGCACATAAATGTAGCTGGCGCATTTGTGAGACCAAATGGTACCACTACAAACTCATGGTGCCCATACCTTGTCCTAAAGGCAGTCTTATGAATGTCTTCATCCTTGATCCTTACCTGATGGTAAGCAGACCTCAAGTCAATCTTGGAAAACACCTTTGCTCCTCTCATTTGATCAAAGAGGTCATCAATCCTAGGCAAAGGATACTTATTCTTCACAGTAACCTTGTTCAACTGTCTGTAATCAATACATAACCTGAGTGTACCATCTTTCTTCTTTACAAACAGAACTGGTGCTCCCCAAGGAGATACACTCGGTCGGATATACTTCTTTTCCAACAACTCTTGCAGTTGCATCTTCAATTCTAGCATCTCCGGAGTACTCATCCTGTAGGGTGCTTTGGACATTGGTGCTGCTCCTGGCACAAGTTCAATAGTGAAATCAATGTCTCGCTTTGGAGGAAGCCCTGGAATCTCATCAGGAAACACATCCCTGAATTCCTGTAACACCCGATAGTCCTCCAACCTTGGAGTTTCATCTCTCGTTTCCTCCAAAATCTGAGCTGCATACAACTGGCAACCCTTCCTACAGAACTTCTTTAACTGCATGGCTGAAACCTGCCGTACTGAAATCGCCTTTGGAATGCCTTTCACAACTACTAGGTTCCCTTCCTCATTCATGCATTCAAAAGTCTTATTGTAGCAATCAAGCTTCATCCTGTGAGCTTCTAACCAATCCATTCCAATGAGAACATCATAGGAACCAAGCGGTAGAACATTCAGATCTACACAAGTGACCAATCCATCCATGACCAATGGACATTTCTCTACCACTTCACTGACCTTCCTCTTAGTTCCAGTGGCTAGCTGAACTAACCAAGACTTCCTATGCTCTACCTTCTTAAAAGCACAAATATCCACTACTCTAGGAGTAATGTAACTGTGAGTAGAACCTGGGTCAATCAAAATAGAAATAGATTGCTCAACAATCTTACCTGCTACTTCAACCACAGCTGACTGGTGATTTGCCTGACGGTCCTCTAGTGCTGCATAAATCCTAGGAACTGCCCTTGCTACTTGACCCACTGTTTCTGCTTCTTGAACGTTATAAGCTGGCCTTGCACTCTCATTCTCAAGTGGACAATTCCTGCGCATGTGGGGTCCTCCACATTTCTAACATTGAAGTGGCCCTCTATTATGTTGTGGATCTTTAGGCTTTTCTCCTGCCACTCCAACTGGCTTACTCGCAGCTTGAGATGGCTGCTTTTGCTAATTCCTGAAGCTAGAAGGTTTGAAACCCTTCTTTCTTTGGTCAAACTTCTCATTCTTCTTGTCCTTCCATGCCTTATGGTAATCCGGCTTACCTTTGCTTTGCTCATAGCAATATTTAGCCTTCCTTATTGCTTCTTCAAGAGTTCTAAGTTCATAAAACTCAATTCGATCTTTGTAAGACTGAGGTAATCCACTCAGGAAACGCTGGACCTTTACTTTTTCATCTCTGATGTACCAGACATACCTCAACAGCTCCAAAAACTTATTTGCATACTCTTCCATGGTCTGCTGTCCCAATCTCAGCTCATGGAACTCCTTAATCTTGTCATCATAATACCTGTCAGATAGGTATTTCTGCTTGAAATACTTCTTGAACTGCTTCCACTTAAGTCTCCTTTCACTGATCCTCTTCACTTGCTTGAAGTGTTCCCACCAAATGGATGCTCTTCCATTCAGATTGAATATGGCAACTCTTGCCTTCATGTTTCCTGAATAATCATGCACTTGAAAGTACTTCTTTATACCAAGAAGCCAAGCTTCAGCCTCTTGTCCAGTCTTTATCTCACCATCAAATATAGGAGGTTTTGCCTTTTTAAATTCATCTCGAGAGCGATCCCTATGGTGTCTCTTTCTTTTTCTTTTATGAGAAGAAAAGCTTGAATCCCCGGTGGATTCTTCAGAATCAGATGATCCACTAGGAGTCCTTCTCCTTCTCCTAGTACTGCTCTTACTGCCTTCTGGTCTTGCTGTACCTCGTCCATAGTCCATCTTCTTATGCAAGTCCGACAAACTCTGCAACATTGCAGCGTTCAACTGATGCTGCTCTTCCTGGGCTTTGATCAAGCTTCTCATGGTAGCTGCAACATCTGACGGTGTCTCTTGGAATCTCCTTCCATTAGACTCAATGTCATCATTTCTATTTCGGGCATTTTCTCCCATGGCATCTCGGGCATGCTCATCAGAATCCCGAGCATCATACCCGTCACGGGTTCTCATAACTGAACCACCTCTAGTTTATCAACTGCACTATTTGGAATACTTCCCTGGAAGGTGACTATAATTCTGCAAATGTGTTAATACACAATTGTTAGATGCATACATTGATACAAATCAACATTACTTACCTTCTCTTGGAATAATCATAAAATTACAAATTTGCTCAACATAGAATTTTCTTCCTCAAGGAATGACGGTCTGAAGGGGACGACGGGGGTCAAGGGGGCTTGCCCCCTTGTGCCTTTGCAGGGCGGGTGGAGGGCAGCGCCCTCGTTTTTTTTTGTTTTTGTAAAACATTAGTTTTCACGCAATCTGGTGCATTAGCTCGCTGCCAATTTCTCTTTTTTCGGCCCTGAAAATTCTTTGTAAAATAGCTCAAAAATCCCCCTGGAAAGAGTTAAATTCTGCTGGAAAATTCCCACTGAAAACGTAAATTTTCCCTATGCAAATCGGGTGTCGGCTGTCTCTCTGATCGGCTGTCGGAAGCCTTCCGAATCGGGTGGTTTATTCATTTAGGCAGCCGCAATGGTGGCTCTCGGAAGCTCCAAACCTTCCGCAATGGCGGCTCCCAAAAGCTCCAAACCTTCCGACGTCTGTTATTACTTGGAGGAATATCAACGTCGGGCGTCGGCTGACTCTGACATCGGAAGTCGGATGACTTTTCCTTCCACCGAATCGGCTCCCAGAAGCTCCAAACCTTCCGCAACGGCGGCTCTCAAAATCTCCAAACCTTTCGACTTGGCACTTACGTCGGACGTCGGCTGACTTTCACATCGGAAGTCGGATGGCTTTGGCTTCCGCAACGGCGGCTCACCCAATCTTAACTTCTTCCGATCGGCACTTAGAACAATCTCGAACATCGGATGTCGGCGGACTTTCGTAACATCGGACGTCGGACCACTTTCCCTTCCGATCATTCTGACACTTAGACAAATTTTCATGGCTTTCCCCAAACGGTTCCGGCGTCGGCTGTCGGATGACCCTCACGTCGGACGCGGAATCGCTTCGCTGTTTGCAACGGCGGATGGGAAGATCGTCAAACCTTCCGCAACAGCAGACGGGAACTTCACCCATTCGCCTGCAACGGCGGACGCTCGAAAGCTCCAACACTTAGCCAATTTTTTTTTAAATTTGTTGTCTTCAATTTTCCTGATTGCTGCTAAGCAAAAGGCAATTCCGCTTCTGTCACTGCTTATTCTTGGCCCATAGAGGCCCATTGCTGCAACCCAAAGCTCTGATACCATGCTGTCACGTCCCCATGCCTCCGACCGGCGTAGAGGACGCGACTACTAGCTTTATCAGACCGGGCTAACAGCCCATGAACATGTACAGGCTTAAAAATTCATAAACAGAATGCTTAACATGCATAGATGCAATTATCTACCAAGCACAGCGAAAAAACAACATTCATTCGAGCAAGCATTCTTTCAACATGTTCATTTCATTTCATTAACAGTAATTACGATTGCAGAAGTAAAATGGAGAAAATCACTTATCTTATGAAAGCTTTGCTCCACAACTAGCTACGTCGCTGCAACGTTCCACCCAACCATAGGCCAGCGTGCTCCTTAATCTCTCAGCAGCGCTGTCACCCCCGAGCTGGGCATGATTCTCCAAGGAATAAGGGAACTAACAGGCTTACACATAGCCAGGGATGCACAAAACACACAGCCAAGCCAACAGAGTTGGGTTTATCAGGCCATTAAGGAGTTGGAGAAGGCAAATTGCTAAGCTGGTGAGCTCATTACAAAGCCAAGGACACCTACACCAGAGCTAGCCTGACCTCTAAGACACCCATCCACACCCAACATAAGGAATCAGTCCCTTCTCTGCTACATAGTCCCGCAAGCCCTGCATTCCCTTCTAGTGCTATTCAGGGGTGATGGAGAAGAAGGCCAGCCCTCTAGCTCTGTCTGTGTGGTTCCAACCACCAGGTTTATCAAGCAACTAAGCCAACCTCCCAGCTCCTCTCACAGTCCGAAGACCAGCAATTTCACATATGTAATCAAGTCAACTGTCACAGCTTAAACAGGGGAAACAAATTCTGAGTCATTATTGGCCCTATCGTGGCCAAAATGACTCTCACTCGAATTTACAACAGCCCCCAAATGTAACAGTAATTACATCCACAACATGGGGAAAACTACAGCCCCGAATTTATCAGTGAGCACAACTCATAGCAGGGGAAAATGACCCAAATAGTCTGTGAGATAGCCAAAAACGTGAATGGCCCTTCACAGTCAATCGTGGATGCAAGAGCACAGCTCTCAGCTGGCTATGTGTGCCCCCAAACAGAAGAATACCTGTGCGTGAGTAACAATCCGACCCAACAAGGAAATGAACAAACAATGGAGACCTTGCGTGAGGAAAAACAGCTCCATTTTTGTCCGTGGATGCACATACAACAGGAAGGACACAAATTTGTAGTTCGTGGGTGTTCAGCAAAATCGTGGAGCCAAGGAAAATGTCTGCGCGAGGCCAAAAACGCCAAGAACCTGTGCGTGAGGATGAACGGCAATGGGGAGGACGCGAATTGCAAGTCCTGGGCGTTTTTTTTGCAACTCATGGGGAGGAAGAAGAGTTTGCCTAAAGGATGAGGACGAATTGAATGAAGGGCATAGGCTAGGACTGACAGTCCTGCCACCCCACACCCCAAAACAATAACTGCCATAACTCCTCCCAGCTGTCAGCATAAATTATTAACTGAAGTGGTTGGAATAAGACAAAGGAAGAAGACACATGGGTTTTTCCCTAAATGGCCCAAGGTTTAACAATTTTCCCCCACACCTTATCCTTGAGAAAATCATGCCCCATTCGATTTAGTTGCCACGACCGTAGCTGGTTGTGTTCATTTTAATTATAGATGCATATTTACATGATGACCAACATAATATATGCCGCATGCCCCGATTTACCATCGGCGACAATTTAAACCCAAACATAGCATCACTGATCAATGGTGGGGCCTTGGCCTTTAGCTCCACACCGTGATGATTTACAATATACACATCATATACATCTAAGGTAACGGGGTCAAAACCGGGACATTACAAGGACACACGATCTACTATCCAATGAAGGGCTCGTCACTTATATCTATTGGCATGGTAGGACACACCATCCACCATCCAAAGAAAGGATCCGCACTTACATTCGTCGGCATGATAGGACACACCATCTATCATCTGGGGAAAGGCTCTACACTTACAGTCATCGCCATGATAGGACACACCATCTATCATCTGAGGAAAGGCTCTGCACTTATATCTGATCATGTGGGAGCCAATCCCACAATCATATCAAAATGGCTCTATACTTACATCTGATCATGTGGGAGCCAATCCCATAGTCATATCAGAATGGATCTACACTTACATGTGATCATGTGGGAGCCAATCCCATAGTCATATCAGAATGGCTTTGCACTTACATGTGATCATGTGGGAGCCAATCCCACAGTCATATCAGAATGGCTCTGCACTTATGTATGACCACGGAAGGAACCAATCCTATCACCATGTTAGAAGGGCTCATGGACTCATCACTTCCCCTTGGAAGGAACCTCGATTTGGAGAACACCAAGCTTCTCCCTGAACTACTCAAACTTCACTTTGGCCATTTCTAGCATAGAATCACATCAAGGTTGATTACATCTAAGGATAACCTGCAAGCTTCACCAGGACCGATTACATTTGAGGACAACCTACATGATTGATTACGTCTGAGCAACATATGAGGTTTGCCAAGATTTATGCTCATACAACCTGTCTCATTGGATATGCTAGAACTCCCTCTTTCGAGAGATATCGATCTGGATCACATATTGGAGCTTTACTGCTCCTCTCTGCATCATGCAATTCAAACCAATCAAATCAAATAGTAGTTTTCAAAATAAACATACTACCTCCCAAATAGTCAAGCAAGTGGCAACATATTATGCCTCGACGGTACTCAGCGCCATATAGGACTCCTTCCTGCTAAACCAAGAGATCACACCTAATCTCATACTGAATCAACACCCCGAAGTGCTCTTCCTATCAATGGAACTGCTTGCCCAATCCGAATCCACATAACTCTCCAGGTTAATGTTTTGATTCGCCTCATACTTGAGCCCATACTCAACTATACCCTTTAGGTACCTCATTGCATGCTTTGCAACCATCAGGTGAGCATGTCTCAATGTTTTCACAGCAAAGCAAATATCTGGTCTCATATTCGTTAGGTACATCAATGAACAAATCATCTGACGATACATCGTGGCATCAACCGAGATTGATGAAGCATCACTCAATAGCTTCATGTTCGATGCCATAGGTGTGGTCATGGCCTTGCAGTCCATCATCCTGAACCACTTCAGGATCTCTACTGCATACTTCCCTTGTCCCGGGGAGATTCCATCTGCATTCTGCCACACCTCCATGCCTAGAAATTAGTGCATCATCACCAATTTCTTCATCTTGAGCTCGACAGCAAGTCTCTTTCTTGCATCTCTAACGAGTTCCTCTTTTCTTATCAGGAACAAGTCATCAACATATAACAGGGGCATCACTGGTCTTCCGCCTTCAACCTTGAAGCAAAGGTAAAGCCTAGAGTCATCAGTAATTTGTCCATCCTGTCATACCATGTCGAACCTCAGGATATTCTGCAGTCACTCCCTCTGAAGCAGAGCATCATTCTCCTTCTGTCTTTCGTACTCTATGCACCGAAACATTCTGTACCTGAGGGACAAGTAGCTTCCTCTGCTACTAATATTCTATGTATCCATCTAGGGTCACTGGATACCAAGATCCTCTATCTTAAACCTTTTCAAAAGTTCTTGTCGCACCCAGATGTGAACTTGTCATCCTATATAGGCTTTCATCTTCAACATTGTAGCAAAGGTTAATATCTTCATCACTCTATGTTATATTCAAGCTCCTCATGTATGTGTTATCCCATGGGTGTCTTCTGAGCTTGTACAAGGCCTTCTTTAATTTGCACACATGAGTCTGCGTGTCATGTGTCTTAACTTCCATAGGCTGCAAATGTCTCTTTGTAGTTTATGCCTTCTTTCTATGAGAAGCCTTGTGCTACAAATATTGCCTTGTATCCCACGATGTTTCCATCTACTGCATGACGGAACTACGAACTTCCCTTCAGGTCTCGATACTAGACATCATTCTTATTGAACTAGTACTCTCCTTCCCTTTCTTCTTGGCTACTTCTTCATAGTTGAAAGGCTCTGCATCAATGATGTTGCTCAACAATGTCACATAACTGCACTGTGTCTGAGATTTCTTCTTTCTTTGAAAGTATCGTCATATTATTCTTCATCTTGGATTCTTTCTTGAACTGTCGTCACTTGTTATTCGGAACAAGTCTCATCCTTCTATTCTTGTAGGTGATTGTACACGATATTTCCTACAAGTCAAATGCATCAGTTGTATGGTTAGAAACATTTCATAAATATATTCATAATGGTAAATTCTTATAATCATGCAACTATTTTAGCCAATAAAACATTCATCCATATCTCACGGAAACTTTCTAGATGCCTTCCATCTCTACCAGGACAACATTGAGATTCTGCACTAATCCAATATGTCAGCAAAGAGGTTTCATTCTATATAAGTAGCAATGGAGATTTGTATAGCACCATGAGCTACTTGCCCATCAGATGCATATTAATAGTATTCTGTCATTTATGCAAACATTCTATCATGCATAATACATCAACTGAATATAAAGAAATGCATAACAAAACAATATCATGAAATGACAATTGAATACTTATCTTTATTTGTTTCGTGGGTAGACTCCTTCTTTCAGCTTCATCATCTTCTTCATTCATAATAGCATCGTTTCTTATCCAAATGCTTGAGATGGATAAGAGGTTCTTCAAGAATTGAGTTCTTCATATTCCTCGTCGCTTGAGGGGTCCTCTTTGAATCACGAGAGCTAGATCTTCAATTGCTCCCATCTTCTCTTCTCTTATTATGAGTCGAGCTTCCTCTTCTGTTCACTCTTCTCAAAGTTTGCTGAAGGTAATCACTTCCTTCTGGTGTACATTCCTTGAATGAATGAATTTGATGATCCTGGGTGGCCATTCAAGGTGGTTATCACAACATCTGCATTCTCCACTTCTTCTTCTACCGCTTCAAGTTGTTCTTTGATTTGAGAGACCCTTGTAAAGTATGACTATATAGTCTGTGCATTCTAGATCTTCACATTCTTCAACTATTTTCTCAAAGTCAGCTTTCGATTTATGTTCTTTCCTTCAAATAGCTTTGTCAAGGAATCAAACATCTCTTTTGGTGTCTTTAGGGAAGACACTTGTGGTATAAGGTGATCCATGATTGAATCAGAAATGATCTTCTTTGCCTTGATCAAGTTCTTCGTGTGTAAGGCTTTTAGCCTCATCTCCCTCTGGAACTGGAACCTTTCCATATAGGTGTCCAATTTAATTTTATTCAAGAACTAGTGAGATCCAATACTTCCATGCTTGGAAGTTGTCAACCTCACCAAGCTTGTAATCAAGCTGGTGTGATTAGTCATTTTAAAATGAGAACCTCAACTGTAAATAGCAAAAGATTAGATATTACCGATTTGAGGTGTCCATCCTAGTTCCGGAGCTGGCTGATCTAGGGTTTGTCAGAGAATCCCTAATTTTCAAAACTTGGAATCTTTCAAATCTGATTGGATAGAAACATAGACCTCTTCAAGGGAAGCTATCCAATGTACTCCTTTTCTTAAAATAGTGGAGGGAAGCTCCCGGAACAAGAAGCCCTAGTTTTCCAATTTCTTCTACATAAATGCCTGAAACTGTTTATGCAGTATCTCCGAAATTACTACTCCTGTGTCTGAAATTTTGTACTAAGGTAACCACATTTGTCCTCCTTCCAACACCATAGGTTTGACCGGAATTGGTTTCACCAATTGGGGCTTATGACATTTTTCCCAAGGTGACTTGCTTCAGGATTATTCAGCATGGCGATGTTGTACAGACTGCCACGTGTCACTATTTCACCTTCAGGATCTAAAACTTTTACCAAAGAAATTATAGTCCATGCCCTATCTATATTATCTTGCAAAATTTCATTTGGATATTTGTATCCCAAGATATTGCAATTCTCCCTAGGTGTCCTGTTTAGGGATGAATCCTGGAAGAGGCTGGAACCCTGAATTGGAGGAATCATATCTCCCCAAATATAGAGAATCTGACATTGAAACTTTTACACCTTGTACATCAGGATTTTATCTTCATGATGTGAAAGTTTCGGCTCCTGAACCTTCTCCAATCTCAAGATATAGCGAATCTAGCAAAACTACCAGTTTTAGTATTTTAGGGTTTTTTAGATCCGGGGTCAAACTAACGTTTGACTTTCCTGGACTTTCACACAACCAAAAACCTCAACCCAGGTATCTAAACTTCGATTTTTATGAGGAGAGTAATCCTATTCCACGCTCACTAAAAAATTCCTCTTTTGTAGAAATCCCTAACTTCCCACAGCAAAAATTGAAAATGACAGGAATCAAATTCTGCTTCGACAGAAAGATGCTCCCTTCAATGGAGAGTTATCCTAGCATCCTTTTGTTAATGGATTGTGGAGAGAGACCCAAACAGTAAGAATCCCTAGCTTCTGTAGCTGCACAATGTCTTCTTCTCAGGTTAGCTCTAATACCATGTTAGAATTTTATCATTTAAGCAATATGATCTAGGATCTTATCTGAGAGAATAACATGCACAACAAAAATCACAAGAGACAAGAGACACGAAGAATTTTCCTCGGGTAAACCATAAAGGAGAAAACCCCGCAACTTCCTCAGAGATAGAATGAGCACTAATGGCAGCAGTAAAACCCAAAGACAGAAAAGATGATTTCCACAGTTGTTCTCTCTCTCTCACTTAAGAGAGCTTCTCCTCTCTCACTTGAGAGAGCTTCTCCTCTCTCACTCATGCGCCCTAGTTGAGTGGGTGTGTGTGATAAATAGAGAGGCCCACTCTCTATTTATATTCTTTCATTGACTTAATGTCCACTCCAACAAGTCTGCCTCACTTAACAATTACTTTACCGGGGTCAACTTCTCTAGGAGAGTCTAATAACCCTAGTGCCCCACAACTGTGGGGACTTTGCCCTCCAATCAACAAGGAGGGTTAACCTTGACTCAATTGTGGGGACTATTGCCCTGACTTACAATTGAGGGTTAACCTCAATGACTTTACATGACTTTATTATATTATTGAATCTCCCGATTGGAACATCGGGGCATGATATGACTCAATTACATTACAGATACTTCCCGGAATAAACATCGAGGTACAATACATAAGATATACAAGTGAATACATTCCAAAGTTACAAATACATCAACATAACTATCATTCACCTTATTTATCACAAGTTTTGAATCTCCAAAAACTTGGACTCGTTTAGCTCCCAAATCCTTTAGTGCATGCAAACCCAGCAACACAGCTTCATATTTTGCTACATTATTAGTACATTCAAAGGCCAACTTGTAATAAAAAGCTTTAAAATCTCTAATAGGGGAGATTATTTATACACCTGCACCAGCACCACTTTAGCGACTGACCCATAAAAATACATAGTCCACAACCCTTCTTCCTTTGGCTTTCTTTCCAATGCTTCATGTTCATTTATCACCTTTTTATCTTTTTTACATTTACTTGGCACAACAACTTTTGAATCACAAGGAGAAACATCATTGAAGAAAATAGATGACACTAAGTCTGTATCAACAACATAAATATGATGAACTCATGGTTGATCTTGCTTACTAACAACATAATGTGATCTTTTTCACTGTACAGTGTCTTGTTTTCATTAAGAACATGAATTGTAGCATAAGACATATCCATTTGCAAACTTCGTTTTAACTTTGAAGTCCAATATCTTGACAACAAAACACTAAATTTGGGAGGGATATCAGCCACAACAATATCCATTACCACAGTTTTAGATGGTAATTTAGTCAAGGATACTACCATGTCTTTTATCAAACCCATAAATTTCACCCTTTTGCATTCAAAAGAATACACATCTTTATACGTCCTTGTAATCTCTAACCCCAAACTTTCTACCACTCCTTTAGGCATCAAATTATGTGAAGCACTTGAATCTAACATAGCATTACTCAACACCAACGTTTAAGCTCATATAAAAAGGTGGTACTTCCTCATCTTCCACATTATCAATCTTAGACCCCAACACAATGGTAGGACTGTCATATGTCACTTCCAAAATATCTGGCTGAGCCTCTCCCTAATTTTATACCATTTTTGTTATTGTGTCCCTATACTCCTAATTTCTGAGCAATTCATTAAAAGGAATTGAAATCTTCAACTTAGCAAGTTCACTTTGTAGATTAAAAATGGAAGAAATTTTATCTACATCTATGGTTGTTGTTTGTTTTAACTCCTTTATTTCTCAATTTTATTTTCAATCTATTTATGTACAATAGGTTCCTTTTGTTTTTTGTTTCTTTTTTTTGTATTCATCTGACTACTAGAAGGATGGTTTGGATTTAACCTTCCTTTATTCATAATAACATCTCTACTTCTCAATTTGATCTTTCTCTGTACATCATCTATAACATGCATATACCCCTTCTGATACTATTCCAACTCCTCCTCAAAATATTTATTATCATCCTCTTGTGCAAACATACTGTGTTCCTCCTCAGTCAAATAGATTTCAGAATCTAAATTACCAGAATGATGAATATGGTCTTCAATAGACTCTGTACCACCATCATCAACAACATAATTTTCAGGGAAAGGTGGTCTTATTTGCCGATGACTTGTTTTCTTGGATTTCTCATGTCTCTTTGTGTATTCTGTGCGAGTGGAGGAGGAATATGTCTTCTAAAGTTAGGGTTTCTGATCCGGGGTTCATTATGTTCTCTATTCACTAGCCTAGTATCCATAGTCAGCCTATCCATTAACTTTTCCAATGTTTTCAGCATCATTTCAAATTTGATATCATTAGACGAAGAAGCAGAAGAGGTGGAGGCATAATTTCTTCTCTACCTTTCCTCCTATCAACATCTACTCTTTGTTTTATCTTTCCACGTGCCATCATATTGGCTTCTACTTCCAAGACATTTGTAAACATAACAGGAAGACTGGCTGATTTTCTTTCTCTCAACAACAATGCAAAGTCATTGTCAAAGGCTTCTACATAATGAAGTTTAGTATCACCAGCTAAAGGCTTAATATCAGCAGGTATTGAATTATAGACTCTCGTGAACCTACAGGAAAACTCATGGACTTACTCAAAACCTCCCTTTTTAAGATTATTGTACCGAGACATGACTTGTAATGGACTCTGCTTATAATCCCATCTATCTAAAAATGGAGTTTGGAAGGATGCAAAGTTTTGAATAGACCCAACAGGTAAATATTTATACCACTTTTTAGCTTCCCCATACAAGCTCTGTGCAAACAACCTCATCTTAACATCCTCATAATGAACCTCTTCCAAAACTATAAAATCATCAGATTTTCCAACATGATATTTTGCAGTAACATTCCCTTCTCCATCATAGAATGAAATCCTCTGGGCATAATTTAAGGGAAGGCCATGTAACATCGCAGGTAAGGCCAATGGACCAAACCTAGTTCCAGCCATTGGTCTAGGTGGATTTGGAGCAAGCGGTAAAGGTTTAAAAGCTGGAGGATTCTGAATAGGTTGGGAAATATAAAACTAAAAGTTTTGGACAATAGAAGTAGTTTTTTTAGTGTTTACTAGAGTTTGAAGGTTCTGCCACAAAGAATCAAGAAGATATGATTCTAACCTACTAGGGTTAATATCAACTTTATTTAGGTCAGATTCATATTTTGATTTTAACTGTAATCTCTCAACACTAGTTTCACATTCAGGTTCTTGTATACTTTGAAAATCTTGAGATGATGATGCACCAAACTAAGAACTATTTATTTTTCTTTATTTTTATTTCTAAGCAATCTTTCTAGATTCTCCACACTTTGCAAAGTTTCAGTATTAGAGTTACCCCTCATATTTGCTCTCCTGAAAACCAAGATGTCTTCTGTAATACCGTTCAAAATGAATGTGAAGTCACTAGGGCAAATGTACAACCTTCTTTTAAATGTGGAAACGTTTGCTTGCCCACAGAAATTTCTTTCTTGAAACTTTGCAATCCTTGTCGTTCTTCCCAGGGTTGATGTGCACTTTCGTTCCCTGACAATGCCGCCAATTCGTTAACACTGGAAAATTAACAAAGGTTGTAAAGGATATTCCCAGGTAACAACAAAAACCACTTTTAAAGAGAAAAATGGATTTTTTCTTTTCGGAGAGGGATCTCTCACAAAATAGTAACAAGGCCAGATATGTATAAGCAAAACTGTTTGTAATTGGTAAGATTGGTTGAAATTGAACACATGACCATTGGGTTATGGAGTCAAGATATGAATATAGATAAACATAACTTTTGCATGGAAGTTTTAAACAAACGCAAGGTAGCTACCCAGTCATAGTCAAAATTTGATTATCTGGTGAAAACAGAAGAACATGAACAAACCATTAACACAGAGTACTGTAAAAATGAATTATGTATCATCTTTGGAAGAAAGGTTTGGTGGACATCTGAAAAGAATAGCTAGATCATAGTAAATATGAATTCTAAATTGTTATACTCTCATTTCATACATGAAGGAAAACATAATGGAAAGATAAAACTGGAAAAACATTCACATAAGAAGGGAAAGTACAGACTGCAACATGAAATAACACATGAATCTCTTAAAAACGCCAACTTTTGGCTCTGTAATTTAAAGAAATATTTGAGTTTAGAAATCTCCAAAATCTCGCGGGTTCCAACTCTTGCTTCATCAATTGTATGAATACTTATACAATTGCTCCTTGAGATGAACATTAAACCTAACTGTATAACAGTTTCAACCATGTATTACATGTGTCCAAACAATTATCTATTACAAAATAGTTACGAGATAACAAAACTTCTTAACTAATAAATTTAAAAACAACATTTTATCATAAAATATATCTTTCGTTGAAACTCCTTTTGTGCTGTCTTCCTTGATGTCTTCATGGTTGTAACTTGTATCTAGTTGATCCATATTGTTGAACTATTCTCCAATGTTCAGGATTAGGCAAATCTGCAACAACCATTTCACGTGCCAAAACTCTGAGGTCCATGTTGTCTGCATATGAAAAATTAGGTACCTTGGCACACGAGACTTTAAAATCAAATAATAACTCGAACTCTCCCGTCAATTTATCAAACACAACTCTTCCAGACAGAGCCTGCTGCATATCTTCAAACTTACTGTGATCTGACCTGCAATTGACCAATTTATCAAGATATTCCTTTTGACACAATAATGGTCCTTTTTTCTCACAGGGAAATTTAATATCTAGACTCTTCCTGAAGTTTCATATATGTTATTAATCAACTGTAAGCCTTTGTCTAAAAAATTCCAAAGAAAAGATTATAGTTGTTAGAAAAGCTGAAAGAATATAAGGTTGGTGCACAAATCCATATAATCTTATAATTGTTTCAGATTCTGAAAGGAACCAATCTCCTATCCTTTTACTAGGGGAAAGTTGCAATGTTTCCCTCATATCTGGCAATACCCTGGGCAATATTTCTTGAAACAAAATGCTGTATATTTATGCCATAAAACAATTCATGAACTTGCAATAATTCTCTGTCATTTCATCAGTGATTACCAACTCAGGAAACTCTAGGTTATCTTCATTATGTGATAAGAACATCTTCAAGAAAAAGGACTGGAATCTGAAAACTCTAGTATCGTGGAAGTTGGCTAACTGAGAACGAATGTTGTCAGCTAGGAACTCATCAAAATTAAGGCAATAAGACTAGAAAGACTGACTTGGAAGTTCAAACTCAATTTGGCAAGTACTTAATATAAACAACAGACTCAACAGTGACTCTATAACATAACCATTAGCGTCTAACCCCAAAAATTGATTGGCCAAAGTTATACATAACCGGGTTTCTTCATTAAACAAAACCAGGTCAATCGGGTAAGATAAACTTATAACGTCACTATTAGGCTTTGAACATGACTTCAAAAAGGCTTCCTTACTCTCGGCTGCGGACTTTTGGAAGAAATGTATGACGTTTTCTTCTTTGTACTCCTGGGATAAATGAACAAAATCATCTGGGACAGATAGGGTTTTGTGGATAACAGTGGCATGAATAAGGCAAAGGATCTTCGACTTAGGTTTATTCATGACGACTCCTTCAGCTGCGGAATAATTATTCGCACACCACTCGACAAATTCAGGCGAATTAGGGGTCTGGTCAACGGAGAAAAAATAAAAGAAAGACCTGAAAACATCGTGACTTTCACTACCCTGGTCCTTAAGAATTTTCAATTTATTCTTATCCGTCTCAATTGTTTCATTCAATAAAATGGTATCAGAAACTTCAGCATTTTTGTCTTCAAAGCTTTCCTCATCCTTCTGATAGGAAACCCCTAACTCTTCAATATCTGCCACTTCTACCACTTCTATTTCATCCATTTTTAAAAGTACTTGGAAAGTTTCACGATGCCTACCTTGTTAATTAGCATAGTGTTCATATTCGTCCACGTTGGCACTTTACGCACAGTCAGGGTACTGTCAATTCCAATGCTCAGAAAAAACAAACCTTTGACCTCCACGTAGGTGCTTCTTATAATTTTTTATGTTTCATAACAATGGCACATCTCCCATAATCTATACCGTAGAATTGTTTTTCTTTGAAATATAAGCCGTTAATGTCCAAGATCTCACTACCAAGACTCAACATTATCACGATGCACAACATGATTCAGTGGAATCAATATCAAGCATTGATATGCAATCTACCCTCATCATAGCCATCCAGCTGTGAAAAGCTTTAACATTCCACTAATCATTTAGAACTTGACCAATCGAACAACTTCCATTTGCGGAATGCACATTATACGTCGATCAAAACCTAACCACTATCGCAAACGTTGATCAACATGGCCTCTGCCACTTTCCGTGGATTTCAATTTGGAATTTCTCTGTGCTAGTTCAATATGCAGAATTTTTTCTGACCGTAGATATATATCCACTCACATCTCGTCTACCTGATCTTTCCACTAGTTAACCAACTCTGGAAATCTGAAAACTTCCTTTGTCCAAGCATGTCCAGTCCACGAAATGCTCCATCTTCGTTGATCTTACCTTGTGTTAATCTCAGCCCTTCAAAGTTGCACCTTTTTAACAGATTCCACAAATCTGTAAACTTAGCTTATTCCTTGCATCTCTGATCCACAGAAATTTATTTCCACCATTGATATACAACCTCTTGAATCTAAGTTGTCGATATTTGACACCTTTCACATCCATTCCGCTAATGAGAACATTTCAATTTCTCCCCCATGTTTCAAACAGTGGTACGATCCACCACCGTAGATAGAATGCCTTTCTTCATCCAACAACCCATGATGAAATATCATGCCAACCCATTAATCTAAAGGGCGCTTCCACAAAAATTTCAAATATAGTGGTAACAGGGCCGACTTATCTAGTGCAAAAAGTCAATTGACAATTAGTATAAATAGAGGAGCTGTGATTCTTATTTGAACACGGAATCACTCACTTCTGTAGCGCATACGAGAGAGAGAGACTGAACAGAAGGAGGAGAACAACTATTTTCTGGGTTGTCTTTTATACATCTTAAATAGAGGAATTTTTTGCTGGGTTTTCTTCCCCATGAGGGTTGCCTAGGATAAATCTTTGTGTTCTTTTTGTGGTTGTGCTTGTTTATCTTTCAGTGATATTTTTGCTTATGGTTTTGTTGTTATGGTGCTAAATGTTATAATATATTATATAACCATAAAAATTTAACATGGTATCAGAGACACCCTGAAAGAAGTCTTTGTACAGCCGAAACAGTTCTACAACTACAGTTATTGAAGATCAGGGTTTCATGCTAGAAAACCCTAAAATACTAAAACTAGTAGTTTTGGTACATTCGATATATCTTGAGATTGGAGAAGGCTTAGGAGTCAAAAATTTTACAGGCCGAAGAAAAATTCCTGATGTACCCTATGTAAATGTTTCAGCCTCAGATTCGATATATTATGGGAGAAATGATTCCTCCAAGTTAGGGTTCCAACCTCTCTAAGGATTCAATCTTAAACAGGTGACCTAGGGAGAATATCTATATCTTGGCCTACAAAGGTCCATATGAAATTTTGCAATATGTTCCAGAAAAGGCACGGACTGTACTTTCTGTGGTAAAAATTTTAGACCCCGAAGCTGAAATAGTGACACGTGGAAGTCCATACAAGTTCGCTCTTCTGAACAATCCTAAAATAAGTCACCTTGGGAAAACACGCATAAGTCCCAATTAGTGAAACCAATTCTGGTCTAACCTACGATGTTGGAAATAGTACAGACAAGGATACATCAATGCAAAGTTTCAAACACAAAGGAGTAGAAATTTTGGAGATACCACATAAACAATATCAGGCATTTATTGAGAAGAAACTAAAGAAAACTAGGGCATCAGATATTTTGTAGTTCTGATCACAGTTTTGGGAAAATGAGTATACTGCTCAGCTCACCTTGAGGAGGTGCACATTTCTATCCAATCAAATCTGAAAGATACCTCAATTGAAAGATTAGGGTTTCTCTGTCAAACCCTAGGTCTACCAGAAGCAGCATTCTAGAAAAGCTTTCAAGCAAGCATGAGATTGGAGCAATCTCACTGGTCAAAGAAGAAGCTGTTGATGCAGGAGTAGATGATGACAAATAAACAAAGATAATTATTTGACTTGTCTTTCCTGTATATGTTGTGTATTATGCATGATAGAATGTTTGCATTAATGACAGTATACTACTAATCGGCATGTGATGGGTAAGTAGCCCATGGTGCTATACAATTCTCCATTACTGCTTGTCTAGAATGAAACCTCTTTGCTGACATAATGGATTAATGCACAATCTAAATGATGGCATGGTAGATATGGAAGGCATCTACAAAGTTTATGTGAGATATGGATGAATGTTGTATTGGCTAAACAGTTGAATGATGCATAATAATTTGTCGTTATGCATATGTTCTATGAAATGGTTCTAAACATGCAACTGGTGCACTTGACTTGTAGGAAAGGTCATGTACAACCACCTACAAGAAAAATGAGGATGAGACTTGTTCTGAAGAACAAGTGATGACAATTAAAAATTCACTCCAATAAACATGAACTTGAATCTCCCAAGGTCAGAGACACCGTGACGGAAGAAAGAGCTTCAGAGAGCGGTACATCCACCTCGAAAGATGAAGACCATATTGGGAATGAGAGATATTCCAAGATGAAGAAAAGCATGATGAGACTTCCAAACCAAAGTAAGAGGACTCAAGCACACTCTAGTTGTGTAATATAGTTGGTCGACATCACTGATGCTAACTTTTCCAGCTATGGAAGAAGCTATTATGAAAGAGTAACAGTTGATCATGGGGAATGCGGTCTACGATATGGTTCTAAGACCTGAAGGGAAGTTCGTAGTGTCTTCCATATGGATCTACAAGAACAAGTGTACAAAGCAAGGTTTGAGGTTTTTCTCAGAAAGAATAGACTATGGCATGTCATACTCTATTAACCAGACACACTTCTTCAGTAGAAGTATATATCAAGTAAAGAACCACTTATACAGAATATGCTTTGTACGAGCTCAGAAGGAAACCATATAAAAGCACATCCAAGAGCTTGATAGATCACCTAGAGTGATGAATATCTTAACCTTTGCTACAAGGTTGAGGATGGAAATCTATAGAAGACAACAAGCTCACAGATGGGTGCAAGAGGAAATTTTCGACAAAGTTCAAGATAAAGGGATCATGGTATCTAGTAACCTAAGATGGATACATAGTAGCAGAGAATGCTACTTGTCACTCGAGTACAGAATGCAGAGGGAAGATGATGCTCAGCTTAAGGGGGAGTGAGTATAGAAGATATCTGAGTTCAACATGGTACGACATGATGGACAACTTCCTTATGGACCAAGACTTTACCAAGAGTGAAGTGTGTTCCAACCTTCAAGGTTGAATGCAGAAGACTAGGATATGTCGATGACCTAACAAAATGAACTCATGATAGATGCAATGTTGGAAGAATACCATAATGATGTTTGGGATATAGTACCCAAACCAGAAATCAAGAGTGTGGTATCTTCCAAATAGATTTGAAAGATAAAAGATGCTCCTGATGGTAGTAAGGCAATATTTGTGGCTAGAGGATTCTCTCAAAGAGAAGGAATTGATTATGAAGAGACAATTGCTCCAGGAAGAAAGGTACACTTCCATCAGAACTATCATGGTACTTGCTTCCATGATGTACACTAGATGAATGTAAATACAAGCCTTCCTTAATGGTGTGATTGAGGAAGAGGTTTACTTCAAATAGCCACAAGGATTTGAATTAAAAAATAGAGTGACTCATATGTAAGTTGAAAAATGCTCTGTATGGACTGAAACAAGCTCCTAGATCTTGGTATGGAAGAATAGGTAGCTTCTTGGAAAGCATGGACTTTACCAAGAGTAAAGTTGATCCTAACCTTTACCTTAAGGTTATGGATGATGAACCTGACGTACTATTGTTGTATGTGGATGATCTATTTCTGATTGGAAATGAGAAACATATCACATATTGCAATAAGAAGCTAGTTGAAGAATTCGAGATGAAAGATATTTGATTGATGCATTATTTCCTTAGGCTAGAAGTGTGGAAGAGCTCAGAAGGAATCTTTTCGAACCAGGGAAAGTATGTTGCGGAAATCTTAAAGAAGATTTGATATGTTGGATTGTAAAGCCATGGCCACACCCATGAATACCAACATGAAGTTGTTGTCTGATAAGACATCAGAGTTAGTAGACTTAGTACATGAAGATTATTAAGTCATTAATGTATCTGACGAACACAAGGTCAGATATATGCTTTGCTGTGAACACCTTGAGTCAATATTTAGTTAACCCTAGATGTGTTCACCCGATAGTTGTAAAGCATGATGAGGTACCTTAAAGGTATGACAGACTTGGGACTTTACTATGCTAGAGATCATAACTACAGATTATAAGTATATACAGATTCATTTTGGGCAGGAAGTGCCGCAAACAAGAAGAGCTTCTCAGATGGATGTTATTATCTGGGATCTACCATGATCTCATGGTTTAGTCCAGTGTTTCTCTCAGTACAATTGAAGTAGAGTACATGGCAACTTGCTCCGCTATTTGGGAAGCCATATGGATTCAAAAAAATGATGGTAGGACTATTTGACATGGAGTTGGATACCACATTGTTTCTGTGTGACAACCAGAGTTGCATAAAGATGACAAAAAATCCTGTGGAATATGGTACCAAAGGTAGACATAAAACTCCTGTATGCGAGTACCGATGAGCAAGTTGTTGATGTGGTGACCAAGCTTCCGTGAAAAGCTTGGTGTAGTTCATAAATACTTTCCTCGCAAGGAGGAATAGTGATGATGATACTACAAAATTTCCTCGCAAGAAAGAACAATGGTGATATGGACTTTCTACAGAAAGGAAGAATGAGTTGAAGATGTGGACTTTCTTCAGAAAGGAAGAACAAGTGAAAGATGTGAAATTTCTTCATAAAGGAGGAACAAGTCGAAGATATGGGATTTCCTCGAAAAGGAAGATCAGGTCAATACTATGAACCCTCCTCGAACAACGGGGGAGCAGGTTGATAATATGGATCCTCCCAGAAAATGGGGAGTGATGATGAGACTGATATCGATGATGGGATGGCAGTGATGCTCCAGCATGAAAGAGTCCAAGTATGCCTAAATATGCTGACAAGGTCCGACATTCACTTGTGGAAAATAGTATCCTCTCTCGAGGATAGCAGGTATAACACTATGTTCATGAGAGTGGTCCTTACTAGCTAAGGATGGCCCTGCAGATGATACTCCAGTATGGAGAGTATAACTACATTCAGATGTAGATTCCATAGAGTAACACTCGCTTGGGAGTGGTCCTAACATGTGTAGTATGGATTCTCTATGATGAGTCCTCACGGACGCCATGAATGACATTGGGTGTGCAATCGAGGTCTGCTATGCAGACGATACTCTTATGTGGAGAGTATAGCTACATTCATATGTCGATTCCATAGAGTAACACTCGCTTGGGAGTGGTCCTAACCTGTGTGGTATGGATTCTCTATGATGAGTCCTCACGGATGCCAGGACTGACATTGTGTATGCATTCGAGGTATGCTATGCAGACGATACTCATATGTGGAGAGTATAGCTACATCCATATGTAGATTCCATAGAGTAACACTTGCTTAGGAGTGGTCCTAACCTGTGTGGTATGGATTCTCTATGATGAGTCCTCACAGACGCCAGGACTGACATTGTGTATGCAGTCAAGGTATGCTATGCAAACGATACTCTTATGTGAAGAGTATAGATACATTCATATGTACATTCCATAGAGTAACACTCATTTGGGAGTGGTCTTGACCTGTGTGGTATGGATTCTCTATGATGAGTCGTCACAAACGATGTAGTATAACACTCACTTGGGAGTGGTCCTAACCTGTGTGGTATGGATGTTCTACGATAGGGTTGGCACTGGGTGCGATCGAGATCTACATTTAGTTCTAAACAATTCAGCTGACTAATTTCATGGATCATGTAGATGGAGGATTGCATCATCTTTGGACTTAGGTCCTAAAGTGATCGGGATTGATCATCCCACAAATAGATCATGTGTACTGCAGGTAGCATGGCAACAAAGGATCAAGTAGATTGAAGTACAATAATAAAGAGTCAAGTAGATCAAAGTGTTGCTACAAAGGATCAAGAAGTGCTAGTGCAAAGGATCGAAAGGATCGAAGTGTTGTTGCAAAAGTATTGAAAGGATCGAAGTGCTGCTACAAAGGATCGAGAAGATCAAAGTGTTATTAAAAAGGATCAAGAAGATTGAAGTGCTGCTGCAAATGATCGAGAAGATCGAAGTGCTGCTGCAAAGGATCGAAAAGATCGAAGTTCCGCTGCAAAGGATTGAGAAGATCGAAGTGCTGCTACAAAGGATCGAAAGATGAAAGTGCTGCTGTAAAGGATCAGAAGATCGAAGTACTACTGCAAAGGATGAGAAGATCGAAGCGCTGCTACGAAGGATCGAAAGATCGATACGTTGCTGCAAAGAAAGGATCAAGTGATCATGTGATGCAGAAGATGAAGAGTAGTTGTTCTAAGTTACTAATTGTAGAAAAACTTCCTGTGACGTATAGATGATCTCCTCAATGTATTGTTGTAATTGTCTCTCCGATATCCTATAGTCTATGATGATGTTGTTAGTAGAATAACCTTCTCGTTAAGGGGGAGTGTTGAAATATTGTAACTTTAAAGGATATTCTAAATGTATTTTACTCATGTAACCCAAGGGAGATGTTATTATTCCTCCGATGGGGAGTTACTATTGTATTTGGTCATCATAGAGTCATGAGGTAAAGCCTCCACTTGTGTCGGTTCTTTAGTACCCTAATAAATAATATAATATATTGTTTTGAGTATTCCTAGGTGAAGTCGGACCAAACAATTTATTGGGGCCGACTTGTCTAGTGCAAAAAGTCAATTGACGATTAGTATAAATAGAGGAGCTGTGATCCTTATTTGAACACATACTCACTCACTTGTGTATCACATAGGAGAGAGAGAGATACTGAACAGAAGGAGGAGAACAACTGCTTTTGGGGTTGTCTTTTATACGTCTTATACAGACGAAGTTTTTGCTCGGTTTTCTTCCCCATGACGGGTTTCCCAGGATAAATCTTTGTGTTCCTTTTGTAGTTGTGCTTATCTATCTTTCAGTGATCTTTTTGCTTATGGTTATGCTGTTATGATGCTAAATGTTATAAGATTTGATCTAACCATAAAAACTTAACAAGAAGCAGTGTTTAAAGCCTTATCCAAGAACCAATATGAGAACTTAAATGATGAAGAAGCTTTTTTCATCAAAAAACTTGAGAAAGGTACTGGCAAGTACAAAGGAAATCTACCGTTGAAATGTTTTAATTATGGAAGGATTGGACATTTTGCCAAAAAATGTCCTTACCCAAAACAAGAGGATAGTGATGATGAAGAACCTTTATGTCATAAGAAAGATGAAAAGAGTAAGACTGTGTACAAGAAGAAGTTTTAGAAAAAACAAGAAAAGCTTCTATTCCAAGCAAGACATTGAAGATGAAGAGATAAGTGAAGATGTTGAAGTCTTATTCATGGGATTAGAGAGCAAAATATCTGAAGAAGAAATAGAAGGTGCGGTAGATATTGAAGCAGAACTTGTAAGCGCTCTTGAAGAATTAGGGAAGTATAAAAGGATGTACAAAAAATCAAAACTCATATGGAAGAACTTGAAGAGAAGAACGATGATGCAGAAAGAATTATTGTTGACTTAAAAAAATAGTTTCTAGAAGCCAAAAAGGCTGAAAACAATCTAGATCAGCATCTCATAAAGAGAATATGAGAATATGAAAGGATTAAAGAAGAGATTATGCACCTTAGAAAGAAGTTGGATGAAGAATCTATCAAGTCAAAGTTTGAGAACAACTCAAGGACTTTAAATGAAATCCTAAGTGTCCAAAGACCATCAAATGATAAATCTGGATTAGGATTTGAGAAAGAAAAGAAGCCATGATATTCCTCTTCCACAAACCAAGATGGAAACAAAAGAAGCTATGCTATTGAACTCAAGAGCCCAATTAAAAGGGAAGAAAGTAAGAAATCTGCTCCTCTCTTACAAAGAACAGATATTATGCCTAAAAAACCAATTACAAGTAGCCATCAACAACTTTTTTGGGGAAATTGTTATACTTGTAACAATTTTGGACATATATCTAGATATTGTAAACTAATGGCTCATATTGAGAGAGGGATTACATCACAAACTTCTTTCAATAAGAAAAATGTTACTAGAAGCAATCCGAAAGCAAGAACTACAATTCTTTTGCTCCTATACAGAGTTATAGTATAGAATGCTACAAATGCGGTAATCAATGACACATTGCTAGAAAGTGTAAACTAGTGATTCCTATGGATGATACCTCAAAATCTCAAAACAAAGAAGAGAGGAAGGCTTCGAAGAAGAAGGATGATGTGGAATGTTCATTAGCTCTATGTGCTACAGAAAAACAAAATCTATGGTATGTGGACAGTGGATGCTCAAAACACATGACATGAGACCCAACTAAGTTTGTAAGCCTAAAAAGAAATAAAAAAGGAAAAGTCACTTTTGGAGATAATCTATCCTCTAAAATAATTGGGAAGGGTGCAGTGGTTATTAGAGACAAGATGAAAGCTGAAAACGTTTTGCTTGTAAAGAACTTAAAACCAAATCTTTAAGTGTGATCCAAACATGTGATCAAGGATACATATGTATATTCGATTCCAAGAAGTGTGAAGTTAGAAGAAAATCTTTAGGAAGACTTGTTGGGACGCTTGTGAGAACTCCAAGCAAGGTGTATATACTTGAAAATGAAGAGCAATGTTATATGAGTCAAACAGATGAAAGTATGTTAAGGAATAGAAGAATGGGACACTTGAACTTTGAAAATCTTGTAAAAATTAGTAAGAAGAGATTTGTAAGAAATCTGCCAAAGATCATAAAACCGCCAAATCATGTTTGTAGACACTATCTTCATGGGAAACAAAAAAGAACAAGATTTAAGGTAAAAGAACATACAACCTCTCAGTTGTAGCTGGGTTTTCACCCTAGCGATGTGCAAAAGCACCTCCCTTCCGTCAATGAGACAAAAGGGTAGAGTTCAATGGAAAAGAGATAGCTGCAAATAAAATATTAGTAACACAATAAACAATATGAAGAAACAACTAAACTAAATAAACAAAAAAGTGACAAGTATACCTTCTGTATTTCTTGAAAATGGGCCACCATGCCCTAAATTGGAATGGGACCGCCTCTCCACAGATTGGTTAGTACAGAGGGTGCCTCAACATACGGGATGGGAGATGGTGGGGCTATGGAATGGTTGGAAAAATGATGTGAGTATTTTGAAAATGGTGGCTTCTCAACGTACTCACGAAAATAGAATAAGGCAAAGGAATAAGTGAATCTTGTGATGGAGACCTCCACACTGTTTTTTTTTTTTTTTTTTGTCATTTTCTCTCTTTTAGGGTTTTGGAACCCTATTTAGGGTTTTAAGCCCTATTTAGGGTTTTTAAAGCCCTTTTTGTGTTTTTTATCCCGTTTGTGAGGTTTTTAACCATTTTGTGGGTTTTTAGGCTCTTTTTGATGTTTTTTGAGATTTTTGAGAGAGAATAAGGTTAAACCATAGTTGTGGAGGTCAAAAATGAGGGAAAAAAGGGTAGGAAAAAGATGTATGTGTGTGGTTTAGTTCATGTAGAGCTAGTTGAGAATTTTTTTGCATTAATAGATTGCCCCCTGATGTATGAGGGCAAGAGCTCATCGTATGGCCAACATACATCATAGGATTATGGGGATAGTGGAGAGACCTGTGAAGAAGCAGTGCTTCCTCGTTCGAGACACAATGGCTTTTGGTTTTTGTATTAATATTGGTTCCCAACAATGGGTGAGATACAAAGAATGCGTGACATGTATATGGATGAGGCGGGCATACCCATGCTCGTAACAATGTCAAAAGAATAAATAATGGGATCAAGGCTCAAAAATATGGGAGCCAATCAATACATATACAACTGATGTTACATAATGGTGACCTAAATGAGAGGTTGAATACAATGATGATCTGAAGAACATATACACGAGAACCATGGCATTCTCATGGAATGCAATATTTGCACAATTGATGCTTTGCTGGATCTAGATCTGGGTTTTTAGGCTCTTTTTGATGTTTTTTGAGCTTTTTGAGAGAGAATAAGGTTAAACCATAGTTGTGGAGGTCAAAAATGAGGGAAAAAAGGGTAGGAAAAAGATGTATGTGTGTGGTTTAGGCCATGTAGAGCTAGTTGAGAAATTTTTTGCGTTAACAGATTTCCCCCGGACGTGTGAGGGCAGGAGCTCATCGTATGGTCGACAGACATCATAGGATTATGGGGATAGTGGAGAGACCTGTGAAGAAGCAACGCTTCCTCGTTCGAGACACAGTGGCTTTTGGTTTTTGTATTAATATTGGTTCCCAACAATGGGTGAGATACGAAGAATGCGTGACATGTATATGGATGAGGCGGGCATACCCATGCTTGTAACAACGTCAAAAGAATAAATAATGGGATCAAGGCTAAAAAATATGGGAGCTGATCTATACATATACAACTGATGTTACATAATGGTGACCTAAATGAGAGGTTGAATACAATGATGATCTGAAGAACATATACATGAGAACCATGGCATTCTCATGGAATGCAATATCTGCACAATTGATGCTCTGCTGGATCTGGAAGTATACATAACTGTAGGGACTCACTGACAGAGAGTTAAAGTCTCAGTGGTACAATATGCCACATCAATCATGAAGCTATATAGAAGCACTACTCTGGTGGCTTATGAACATTGTTTCCAACGCAACCCAGAAATCACAAAGAACATGAACATGTCTGGGTTCTTTAATAGACTCATTAATGTGCTAGAGTCAGGTGACAACCGGGGTCTTCAACCAAATACTGCATGGACCAATAACCTGTACGAATCTCAACAGTGCGATGATGTAGCTAAAGTCAAGAATGTGAGACACAACCATCCCGAGAGGCACTACAGACTCCTCTCAAGTAGTCTAAGGAACTCATCAATAAGGTTAATGAAACCAGGATACATTGACCTCTGGGTCTATCCTATGGAATAGATGTGTTGTCGTCGACAGAGGGATACCAGCAACTGACCAAGGCAATAATGTTTCCTTGACCAAAAGCACAAGAAGGATAATAAAATATGTGGGACAATCTGGGGACTGACACACTGAATGGAGGAAGAGGGGTAAGGGATTAGGGGAGACTCAAACTTCCTTTGTTCATAGTAATGACAACAGGGCTAACCTGGAAGCAAATGAAACTGACTCATGGAAAAGGGATCATAGCTGTGATACCAGGAATGTAACTACACATGGGAAATACCGAGGGAGGTAAGTAGACTAATGATATCCAAGGGATATAAGGAAGACTCATTGCAGAATACTCTGAACAAAGGTGACCTAAAGAGGGGGAGGCTACCAAACTATAATATATGGGGTGGCATCGAAAGACACCGTTATGACACAATCTCGTGATTTTTAGCAAGCCCGAGAAGGTAAATTCTAGTTGGTGTTTTCATTTTTAGAGAGTCTGAAAATCAGAAGAAAACTCTAGTATGGTTTTTATTTCATATGTAGTCTCCTGAGTTCGAAAAAGCATAAAAGTGTGCACAGGAGAACTCTCCCAACCTTTGGGGAAGGAAGACTTCTTTACCGTTGGTAGTCCAATTAGGTCGGAAAAGGTTAAACCTATACTGACTGGGCAGTCATTCAAATACTTTTACGAGCATGAACGAAACCAATTTTGCTCGACAATATTTTCTTGATGAGAAGGCTAGAAAAGAGCTTAAAGACAACCCATGATGAGCTTTTTTCGTAAAGTTCGGTCCCAATGCCTGGTAAAGCATAAAAGGATGCAAAGGGAAGTGTGTATGGCCTGAATGTGCCAAAGTGGTCTTTTTATTGATAGTCTTCATTATCTGAAAAAGTGGTAAAAGAGGTTACATAGACACTCTTTCAAATACTTTAACGAGCGTGAAAGGAAGCAAGTGTGATCCGTGATCTTTTCATTCATTTAAGAGTCAGAAAAGAGCTTAACAAAATTTTTATAATGGAGATTCGCGTGGTGGTACGCAAATCAAGGTGGATTCAGGGAATTGTCCCAAAAAATCACGGTGAAAGCAAAAGATAAGGGTATTGTCAATAGACAAAGGATGAAAAACTGAACCCGATGGTGTGAACGGTGCCCCAAATGGACTTCCAATGACCTTGTGACTAGCAGTCAGTGATGCTGCCCCTGGTGCAGTGGTGCACGGGTAAAAACTAGATCAAATGTAGGCCTATGGGTATGGAGCTTGCTCAACATACAAGGTGTGATTCATGTGGTGGCACACAAATAGAAGTGACTCTAAGAAATGGCTCAAAGAAAGTAGGGAGGGAGTCAATCTAATATAGGTCATCTCGTTACCCGAGAGATTTTTGCACAGTGGTGGAAGCTTCCTATGCTTATAGAGGATGATCTATACGTGAGCATAGGTAATCGAGGAGATCCTGGAGATGCCTCGACCTTCGGTACAGGTCTAGCGATTTGGTAGTATGCTAGCATGGTGGTATCTATATAATACATGCAACATACTATGTGCAAGTGCAGACGTGGGACCACACCCTCCAGTGAGACACCAACAATGTAGGAGCAGGGGTAATATCCACCTGCTCACGTGCAAATGATGTGATGGAGTTCTACAATGGACTTACTGAGACTAGACGTGGAGAAAATACTAGAGGGGGTCACCAACTCATGGGAAAAACAATGTATAACAAAAAATAAAAACTATGCCCCAAGTATTGCATGGTAAGCGACTCATGCATAAGACCTTCGACGAAGGAAATTAGCCTTGCCTTGGAGACTCTGCAGTTGGTGCAAAGTACGTGGGGGAGGAATATGGCATTCAATGGGAAGAATCGACTCTATGCCATTGGAGAAGTGAAATGGGATAAAACCGGTGGTGGTTTTGACGATCTCTCCATCGTCACGAAAGTGGTGTCGGGATAGATCAGGTGGATCTTCCATGGGCGAGGACGGGAGAGTACTACTGGAAGTAGAGATCATGTAAATGGTGGTGGTTGTATCCGAGGATGGATTCGAAGGGTGGATTTCCTCGATGACAGTGACTTCGGACTCACGAGAGTGTTTCCCAACATTGTGAAGGAGAAGACGACACTCGGACAAGTCTGGGAAATGTGTGAATAGTGGCCGTACAAACCGCAAATCACGCACGAATGGTTGGTCCTCAAAGACTTATTCTTGGCCGCTGGCGGAGTTGAGATGGTGACTACTGGAATGTTGTTGGTTGTATCTATAGCATCTATGTGTGTGCGCAGGATAGGTGTCTCTGGGCAGTTTTAGGTTACATATCCGTGGACATCGCACAAAGCGCAAGGTGGAGTTAGCTGAGGTTTGGTTGCTGCTTTGGAGGCCTTGCCCCCATTCTTCTTTGGGATAGGAGGGGCACGTTTGGGGGCGGAAGGTGTGTTTGATGGGCCTGGAAGAGGGATTGACTTGACCGCGATTAGTTGGACGAGAGTCAACACAACTTGAGGCATCGGAGGTGGGGTAGGTGGTTCAAGGTACCAAACAGGAATCCCCAATGTAAAATTTGGTAAATTTAGAGTAGCCATAACAGGCTTACTCATGATGCAAGATTGTGGGAATAGGAAGGGGATTGTATGGATGGGGAGTGAACCCCAATAATTCCTAGGTGACAGCGGTTGGGGTTGCAGCTGATTTTGTTGTGTGGTTAGGATGGTGCTGGATGAGAGAGTACACAAATATGTTATGTCAGTCGATTTGGATAGAGGCGGCAAGGACGGGAAGGTGGTCGTCATAGGTGTTTCGACGGATAATCCTGGGCCCACAACAAATTAGGAGGGGATGGATACATTGTCAATGGTCGTATCAATGGTAGAAATGACATGATCCCATGTGACCGACCCTTGTGGATCGTAGTAAGTCAATTGGTCGATTGTCACGATCTTTCCATCATGGGGAAACATCATGAGCCAAAAAACAGTGGAGGCCACGACTCTCATGGCATACATATAGCTATGTCCAAGGAGGAGGTTATAATCAAGTTGGGTGTTAATAACCTTGATGTCGACCAAAACCATTTTACCGGCTAATGAAATAGGAACATTTCGAAGGATGCCCTCAGCCTTGGTGGAGCACCCATCATAGGCGTGGAGTGCGGGAGTGGATGGTTGGAGGGTCAGGGACCTGAGTTTCTGCCAGAAAATGGTTGACATGACACATGTAGATGCCCCTTCATCGACGATACAGTAGTGGACAACCAAATTTCGAATTGAAACCGAAATTTGGAAGGCGATGGTAGATGGCATTAGGGGTTCTCCTTGGTCCACATCAAATGTGATCAATCTAGAATCGAAGGGATCGACGACCCCTAAAATAGATAACAATGCTTTCCGCTGCATTGGGCAAGTTTTGAGCACCTCTAGAGCAAACATGGTCGTAGGTGATTGGTCCAAGTCGTCGACGATGCTATAGTTCAAGGCAGCCCCGACAATTGCATTGTTAGCAATGCATCGTATAGGAAACCGTGGACCACTAGTTGCCCCATTACTGGGGGGTGTAGGTAAGTGGAGGGGCATGTTGGAAGTGTTAGAAGTGGATTTCGCTAGTTGAGCTATACTAGTTCCCTCTGTTCTGGAGGTTGACTTCTTCTATTGACAGTGTCATCAAGTGATGGACACCAGTATCAGTAGGCGGAGCCATAGCGGGGGCTGGGGGAGCTGCAGGAGCTATGGGAGCAGGTGAGGCCAAGGGTGTGGTAGCAACCAATCCTTGGAGTGGTAATGGATTTTGGAGCACCATAGGTGGAGGACCTGGTGGTGTTGGGTTGGGTGGAGCCTGGGTTGCGACATTTGGACCTTGTTGAACCTCATTTTGGAGAGACTAGCGGGCACAACCCATGTGATGGGCACAAATGTGTATAGTGACCGAAGGTGTTACATAGAGCACACGGATGGTTAGTCTATAATTGCGGGTTCTTTCCCTGTCGGTCAGGTTGTTGGGGTTTTTGTGGCGGTGGATTGACACCGTTGTTGTTGGGGGGGTTAGGTTGTTGGTCTCCTCCTTGCGACTGGTTGTTACCTTTGTTTATCCCTCGGTTTTTCTTCCACCGCCCTTGTTGGTTATTAGGGGTGGATTGGTTGGGAAGGTTCTACTAAGTGAAAACCTGTCTTGTGGAAACCGGAGGGGATGGGGTCGGAGCCTGCGCTTGTTGCATTGGTGGTGTGTAATAGACGAGAGGAGTTGGAAATCTGGTCATTCGGCCCAAATACACCTATTCCAACCAAGTCGGCCCATGGGCAGGATGATTCAATCCGAGATGGGCATAGGAGGAGGAGGCTCTAGACTGAGCCATCATCCGTGATTAATTGGGGGCATGGTTTGGTTTTCCAACATTATGATTGTTGCCTGGGTATAGTGGCATCACAGGGGGTGCTACATAGTACTGGGGGTGCTGTGAGACAGAGCTGATGATACCATCCGCCACATGGGATGCCCCCAACGTATCGCAACAGGAAGTGTCGGCATGAGGAGCATCTGGTATGAAGGTATATTAATACCCAGACTGAGCGTAGATTAAATCAAACTGTTGGGCCTTCAAGATGGCCTCCTCCTCAGTTTGAGGTCGCTCGGAGGCGACATCCTTGACTATGGGTGGGAGCAAGGTTTTTAGGAACTAATCGAGGAAGATCCTGTCATCTAGTTGGATCTTGCATAGGTTGCATCACCGTCGCCACTCATGGATGTGGTCTGTGATGTGAGTAGTGGTATTCTGTTGGCAAGATAACATGGTATCCACGCCCTTATCATATCGGACATGGAGTTGGAAGTATTGGAGGAACATGAAGACTAATGAAGTGAAATTAGGGTAAGAAGCTAGGGGAAATTCAATATACCATTTTTCTGCAACACTTGTAAGTGTGTGTTGGAATAACCTCAATCGAATGGTGTCATCCACAATATTGTTTGAGTAACACCATAAATGGAATGGCATCATGTGGTTTTGGGGGTCTTTCCCCGCCTTTCCATCAAACTTTGGGATGCCAAAAGGAAGTTTAGTCGACATGGGAGGCCAGTGAAGTTGATGACCGATGGGATCATTCGTTAATCTGGGCAAGTCTGGTAAATTAAGACGAGCCACGAATGGTATGCTCGATCCGAGGTTGGTTTGAGATGGACTGACAATGGTGCTGGAATTTACAAGACCATGGTATCCGTGTGTGACTAGGGGAATGAAAGGTTGACCACCCACTGTAGGGATTGGTGGAATGGTTGCGAAAGCGAAAGGGCCATTGCCCCTAGTCATGAAGGGTGGAATGGTAGGGATCGTGGGAGCCTATGTAGGGCCACTACTAATGGGTAGCGTAACTATAACAACATGCATAGTGGTGGTGGGTCCACTAGAGGGGATATTTGTGATTATGGATGGTAGGGACATGGGTCCTCTACCAACTGTCCCTTGTTGGAAGGGTTCAGGATGGACACCAGCCATAGGGCTAGACGAGGCAGCCAACAATTGGGTTCGGATTGGTAGGAATCTAAATCTGAATCAGAGGCAGTATGTCCTTCTAAAGGTGAGGAAGGTTGTCGAAGGGGCCTCGACGGTGGTTTTCTAAAGAACCAAACTGAGGGGAGTGCCCCTTAATTTGAGAGGAAAATCATGGTGAAGCAATGGTGGCTTATTATAGTAACTGGTAATGAATTTTGGACCCCATTTTAAATCGACTTCCTATTGGTTCATAGGTAGTCACTTGGCCACCAAGATTGCCAGAAGATAACGCTTTGGCTCTTTCCTCAAAAGGGTGTATCTAGTCAATCCGGTGGGGGTCATTGTCCATTTTGCTTAGAAATTCCTCTTGTTGGGCAGCTACTTTGGGGTTCCTATGGTACTCCTCACGATGAGTTTTAGGGTAGAGCCCAAGTACTTCCCACAGTTGTTGTGAATGAGACTTAAGTAAATTTGGTTACTTTTAAAGGTTTTGCTTGGGGTCATGAACTGAGTTTGGTTGATTATTTGGTGTGATTGTGTGCACTTGTCTATGAAATTGTTGCTTTTACTTTCAAATGTGAAATGGACACGTAATAATGGACTGAAAGATAAAATCAAATCCAAACAACGTGCAAGGCAGGCAAGGGGTGATTGAATATAATGTTAGCAAGCCAGTAGTGTGACTACCCCAACTTCGTATCCTTCACATCAAAGAGGGAGTGCTGGGCTCTCAACAAAGTGGAAACAATTCCACCCATAGATTCACAGGTCAATCCCCAAGTGCCCGGTGCTCAATAAGGAGGATGCGAACATCAAGAGACCCCCAACAATCTCCACTCCCCGTAGCTTCCAAGTTCACTTGTTTTTAATTGAAGTGAACAATAATAAAGTGGGTGCTTATTACTAAACTTACTCAACCCCCCGTCGTATCTCAAAAGACCCCAGAGGGTGATGAATGAGTAGAGGAGGGGACTAAATAAGTATGTTAATTTCCAACTTTTAATAATGAAAAACATAATGTAAATTGCACAAATTAACACAGAAATAGACAGGTTACACTCAATAGTCAAACAGTGGCTACTGGGTCGTTCAGACAGGAAAAACAGAGAAAAATGGGCTAAAATATAGACAGGTCATGTCTAATATGTTAGACAGCCGCGACCGGGTCATGCAAACAGGTCACACAGTGACGACAGGGTCACTGCTTCTGCAAAAAACAGATGCAATTGTGCTCTGGAAGGCAAGTCGCACCTTTCAATGGCCGAAGTCGCAACCTTGGTCGCGGGTTTCGGCCTGAAAGCTGCGACGGGGTCGCAGGTTTCAGCCCAAAAGCAGTGACTTGGGGTGAAACTGGAAAAATTAAAAAAAGCAGGCCGGCAGAGGCCGACGGGGGCAGGCACTGGTGTCGTATAGACTCAGATCAACCGCTTGGGGTTTGATCAATGGCGACAGAGAAACAAACAAGAACAAGATTTAAGGTCAAAGAACATACAACCTCTCAGCCATTGAAAATAATTCACAGTGATCTTTGTGGACCAACAAGGGCTAAAAGCTTTCAAGGTGAATATTACTTTATGGTATTAATCGATGATTATATAAGGATGACTTGGGTATCATTTGTTAAAAAAAAATCAGAAGCCTTTATGAATTTCAAAGCCTTCAAAGCACTTATGAAAATGAAACAAAAAGAAAAATTAAGTGTTTAAGATCAAATAATGGTGGAGAGTTCACCTCAAATGAATTCAATGAGTTTTGTGAAATTCATGGAATCAAGAGGCATCTCTCAGCAACAAAAACTCCTCAGCAAAATGGAGTTGTAATACCCCAGTTTTGACCCCGTTTGCATTTAAATAAAATAATGTAAATAATCATGGCGTGGAGCTAGGAAAAACACCCACCATTGATTTAGTGTTTATGTTTCGGCAATTAAGATGTGGCCGATGGTATTTTTTTATGCTAGTTGAACATTAAAAAGCTATACATTATGTTAAAATTGAAATTTTTAATTAAAACCCACAGTCAGCTATGTCAACGCAACTAAATGAGATGGGGGCATGATTTTTCCTAAGGATGAGGGAGTGGGGGATTGGAATAGTGGGAGGAAATTCGAATTGGGCAGAGACCCACTTTGGGAAAAATGTTTTTTTGAATTTCTTGGGCAAGAAAACACCAAAAATGGCCACTTTTCCCTCATGTGGTAACGTTTCACCTTCCCTCACGATTTGGATTGAGCAAAAACGTTTTTGGGAAAACCAACTAGGAATTCACGCAGCAACAAGCAAGCAAAAACTACCCTAAGTCTGAACCATCACGATTTTCTCCTATTCAATGATCAGAATCCTTCACGTTTTTGGTTTTTTTGTTATGATTTTTCCCCTGATCGGCAATTTTGTTCTCTCTCACATTTTCTCCTATTAGTTAGATGTTTTCCTAAGCACGATTGCCCTGGATCCAATTTTGTGTGTTTGATTTGAAAGACCGACAACGTTTTTTGTTTAGTAATGGCAGTAATCGGTCTGGCATCGACAATGTTCAGAAATTCATAAATTTTTGGGTGTGTATGTAATCCCTGGCGTATGCTACGTTTTGATAACTCCCAGGACTATGATCACTATGTGTGCATCCACGTTTGGCATTTGAATTGATTGAAGGAAGGAAAATAGAGTCTAGACTTGCTTGATAAACATAGTGTGTGAAAGAACCTCACAGACCAATTTAAAAGGCTGGTTTTCTTCTTTGCATGCCTCGAATAGCACTGGAAGGGAAGGCATGGCCCAAGGGACTGTGTAGAAGAGAAGGGAATGCTTCCTCGTGTTGGGTGTGTAATTGTTTAGAAATCAGGATAGATCTAGTGTGGGTGTTCTTAGCTCTGGATTGACCTCACTAGCTTAGCAGTCTGTCTTTCCACCTCCTTGGTAGCCTGATAAACCCAACTGGAAGGATGGCTTGGCTGGTAGCCTAATAAACCCATCTGTTGGCTTAGTTGTGTTTCGTGTGAATTTGGCTAAGTGTAAACCACTGCCTATGTAAGTCTGATAAACCCAACTATGCTGGCTTGACTGAATTTTATTGTATCCTTGTCTATGGGGAAAGTCTGCTAGTGTTCCTTATTCCTTGGGGAAAATCATGCCCAGCTCGAGGGTGAGAGTGTTGCTGAGAGATTAAAGAGTACACTGGTCTATGGTTGGGTGGAACGTTGCAGTGACATAGCTGGTTGTGGGACAAGCTTCTCCAAAGATAAGTATTCTTATTTATTTAAGTTCTACAATTGTATTTGCTTATGAATTATTATGAAATTATCATGAACATGTTGAATGCATGAATGTGTTGAATGTATTATTTGCTTCCATTGTATATATATCATGTACATTTTATTATGCATATGTGTATTTATATGCATTAAGTTTAATGCTTTTTATATATGTATTATGTTCATGGGGGGCTTAGATAGCCCGGGTTGATAGATGTCAGTCGCGTCCTCTCTGCCGAGTAAGGCTTGGGGAAATGACAGGAGTAGTTGAGAGAAATAATAGGACAATCCAAGAAGCAGCTAGAACTATGCTTAATGAAGCAAAACTTCCTGAAGGATATTGGAGAGAAGCAGTATATACATCTGCCTATGTAGAAAACATAGGACATGTTAGAGTGAATAGTGACAAGACTCTTTATGAGATATGGTTTAGAAGACCAACTTCAGTTAAATATTTTAGAGTTTTTGAAAGTAAATGCTACATAAAAAGAGAAGATGATAATCTAGGGAAGTTTGAATCTAGAATGGATGAAGGCGTATTTCTTGGATACTCTTCCACCAAAAAGGCATACATATGTTATAATCTAAGGTTGCACAAGATCATAGAAAGTGCAAATGTGATTATTGATGATACTAAATCAAGAAGAATACAAATCCAACAGAGTATGGATGTTGAAGAAACTGATGATAAAGAAATAGATGCTAAAAAATGGGAAGAGAGTTCACAAGAAGAGGATGACGAAGAAGAAGAAGATGGAAAATATAGAAAGAAGAAACACAAGAAAAAATGAGAATGGAGACTCTCCAAGATCAAACACAAAGACACCATCTAGGTGGGTTAAGAATAATCATCCTGAAAGTCAAATAATTGGTGATAAAGATTCAGGAGTTAAAACAAGAAGAAAATTACTTTATGATGAAGAACAAGCACTACTTTCGGTAGTAGAACCCCAGAACATTTAAAGAAGCTTGCAAGAATAAGGATTGGATCAACGCTATGAATGATGAACTTGATCAAATAGAGAAGAACCAAACTTGGGAACTTGTCCCAATAAGTAAGGGCATGAATGTTATTGGAACCAAATGGATTTTTAAAAGCAAGTTCAATGAGCATGGTCATGTGACAATAAACAAGGCTAGATTAGTATGCAAGGGATATAGTCAAGTGGAATGTGTTAACTTTGAAGAAACTTTTGCACCTGTGGCAAGACTTGAAGCCATTAAGATGTTCTTAGCTTTTGCAGGCTACAATAACTTCAGAGTATATCATATGGATGTAAAATCTTCTTTTCTTAATGGTGAACTTGAAGAAGAAGTCTATGTTGACAAACTTAAAGGTTTTCTCTTATCATAAAATTGAAATTATGGTTGCAAACTTAAGAAGGAACTCTATAATCTTAAACAAGCTCCAAGAGCATGGTTCTCAAGACTTGAAAAATTATTTAAAGCAACAAGGATATATAAGAGGGGCCATTGACAATAATCTATACATAAACTTTGAAAACAAAAATATGATCATTATTGTAGTCTACATAGACGATATCATATTTGGAAGTGATTTACAAATTATGAGTGTAAACTTTGCTTCAGAAATGAAGAATGAATTTGAAATGTCAAAGTTAGGAGAACTAACATTCTTTCAAGGTTTACAATTTTCTTAATCAGAAAAAAGGACCTTCATCTCTCAAACGAAGTATATCAAAGAAATGTTGAAAAAATTCAAAATGGAAGAATCCAAACTTGTTATTATTCCCATGGTCACTGGTTGTAAATTAACCAAGGATGATGAATCTTTAGAAATAGAACATACTATGTATAGGTCAATGATTGGTAGTCTATTATATGTAATAGCTACAAGACCAGATATAATGCAGTATGTAGGTGTGGTTTCCAGATTCCAATAAACCCCAAAAGAAACACATGTGGTTGCAGTAAAACTAATTTTTAGATATCTAAAAGGTATTGTGGATTATGGTTTATGGTATCAAAAAAGTGATAAATTTACTTTAAAATCATTCACTGATGCAGATTGGGCAGGAAGTATTGATGATAGGAAAAGCACTAGTGGAGCAACATTCTACCTAGGAGATTACTTGGTGTCATGGATGAGCAAAAGCAGTCCTCCATTTCACTGCCTATAGCAGAAGCCTGGTATATTGTTGTTGCATCATGCTCTACACATGTCATTTGGATGAAGCATACATTGGAAGATTTACTTGTAAATGATGAAGACCCCACTGTTATACACTGTGACAATATACGTGTTATAAACATATCCAAATATCTTGTTATGCACTCTAAGGAAAAAACATATTCCAATCAAATATCATTTTTTAAGAGAGAAAGTATCTCAAAAAGTGGTCAAATTGGAGTATATTGATACAAAGGAACAAATTGCAGACATTTTTACTAAGCCACTAACCAAAGAAGCATTTGAGCATCTTAGACATAAGTTGGGAGTTATCTCCTTACGGTGAATGAAAATGAGTAAAGGAAGCATGTCAGGGGGAGATATGTTGACAGGAGGAGCTGTTAGAAGGAAACCTTTGTCATTGTTGTCAAAGGGGGATATTTTTTTAAGGATTTAATTTTTCCATCAATGCCAAAGGGGGAGAATGTTGAATGGAGTTGTCATTGATGTCAAAGGAGTTCAGTAATGACAAAGGAATAATAAAGACACAATGGCAGGGCTAACTCAGTGTAAGACAAAGGAAGCAATGACACAATGGCAAGGCAAGCGATGGCATATGTGATGAGGATACACATTAAGGTATCTAGTGAGGGGATCAAGTCTGATCGATATTGATTGATCGATCCTCTGATCAATCAACATAGAGTCATGGAGTTGCAATCAACTTAGTTAGCAGAGGTTGCACGTCTAAGATTGTATCAAGAGAATAGATCGATGGTAGTAAAAGGATCCGCAAAGTAAATGTGCATGGAAGATAACATTCTGGAGCTCCAAAACGAAGTTTTGTGTTTAATAACTGATCAACGGACAAGGAGGATTTCGCAAAGCGAACAATGGTTCACAGGATTTGCGGAAGACAAAATGCGGAAGCAATTTCGAGAAAAGTCAAAATGCAAACCCGCAATGCGGAAGGAATCCACAATCCGCAAAGTGCGTAAGAAGTCTTGCAGAAGATGAATTACAAAATCAATTTCAAGAGAAGTCAAAATGCATACCCGCAACCCACAACCTGCAATTGCGGAAGGAATGAGTTCCCATAAATTGCAGAAAGGTAAATAAAGAAAATTCAATGCGGAAAGGTAATTGTCTGCAATCCGCAATTTCGGGAAGTTAATTGCGGAAGGTAAAATGTGGAAAGCTCAAATGCAGAAAGGTCTATTGTGGAGAGATTGTTGTGGAAAGGACGTTATAGAAAGGCAACTGCAGAAGGCCATGCCTATTAAATTTAAATGGAGTTAAAAATGGAAAGCATAGAGGTAATTTCGAATTAGTTTTTTTTTGCTTGTGAAGAGTCACGATGAAGATACATGATTGTTACATGAAGAGATACGTTTGAGGGTATTTATACAATGCTTTAAACCTTCAAATAAGGGTCTTTGTGCATTCAATTGGTGTAGAGTAGTCAAAGATCAAATTAAAACATACAAGGGTGGTAGGGTGGTGCTATGGTAGGCTATATGCCTGCAAGGGGGTCATAGCCTCCTTCCAGTGGTAGCTGGTAAATAGGGTGTAGTACCATCCTTGTCTGTAGTAGCAGGAAAAAATTATTTATAGATATAATTTTGCAGTAATAGGAAGTATTGGTGGCTTACCCAATTGGGTTTCCAAGATAAATTTGTGTTCTATGTGTTTTTCTTGATCATGCATGTTAATATATCAATTACAAGTGGTTTTGATTGTTAAAAGTTATCAATATTGATTTGCCTCCCCCTCTCAGTATTGTCCAATATTCCAACATTGTTATTATTGGTATCCTCATTTGCATATGCCTTTTCATCGAGAGTGGGTGCAAGGATGCAATCAACATGCCATGCACAATAGGTATTTTGTATGCTCTCATAGTTTGACAAAATGTCATGTTTTGTAAGGAATATGTCTTTAGAGAAGGAATGGAAGGGTTTGTATAATAAAATTTCACTCCAGCATAATTCAAGAAAGGCAATGGAATTTTTGGTTAGAATTGAAGTAAATCGCGGCTCGACACGGACAATTGCAGGGACAATTCTCTTCTTCCACTTTTCAGTTTTGTGTCTTTGGTTATATGACAATTGTTGTGCAAGGTCAGTAAGATAGAAAGGGTCTAAAATTGGAGGTCGTTGCTAGTAGGAATATATGAAATTAGATCCAGAGAAGCAATCGACCGAGTCGAGAGATACATGACGATATATTTAGCAACCAACATTTAGCTTGCTGAAGGACGAAGTGCATGTGACAAGAGGTGATTTTTGCAACATATGACAGGTTTTTTTAGCACTGATGTTGTCACGTCCCTGACCCTCCAACCAGGCAAGAGGACGCTACTAAACACCAGACATCCGGGCAACTGGCCCCATGGAGTTTTAGATAACTAAAAACTGACAACTAAAACGCTTTGATGCAAAACATGCAGAGATGCATAATTATTAAGCATACAACGGAAGCAAAACCATACATTCAAGCATTCAACATGTTCATCATAATTCATGAAACAGTAGATATAACTGCAAAGATGAAACAGTCAGGAGTGCTTATCTTTTGATGAAGAACTTGCCCCACAACCAGCTACATCGCTGCAACGTTCCACCCAACCATAGGCCAGCGTGCCCATCAATCTCTCAGTAACACTGCCACCCCCGAGCTGGGCATGATTCCTCAAGGAATAAGGGTCAATGCAGACTTACACATAGCCAAGGTTTGCCAATCATCCAAACCCACACAGTAGGGTTTTACCAGGTCATCAAGGAGCTAGGATAGGATAAATGCTAAGCTGGTGGCCTCAACACCAGTCTTCTCATGCATACCCAACCTCTAATCCCACTCACAATAGTTTGAATACCAACCACTACCTACCGCAGCAAAACAACTCATTAACAGCTCTGTGAACAAGGCATAGACAACAGGGTGACAACCCCAAACAAAAGGTGAAACACAGCTCAGGTCCAACCACACTCCAGAGTTGTTCTTGGACCTAGAATGGCCAAAACAACTCAGTAGCAACCAAAAACCAGGGTACATCAATAGCCACAAACTCAAAATGAATGATGGCAACAATCCACAGTCTCAAAACAAAGGAGAAGCCAAACTCCTAGCGTGGACAGAGGAAAACTCAGCTAGCAAGATGTGGCAATCAACAGCCAACCAACATCCACAAGCCCATAGCACACATAGTTCCCCAATGTAATGGCTGGAGAAATTACACAGGAAGAAAAGGGAAAAGAACAAACTCTCAGCCTGTGTGCAAAGGAAAAGACACAGCCCAGGCAAAACATGGAAGAAAGAAACAAACACGCAGTCTGAAATGGAAGAAGAAATCAGACTCTCAATGGCATCCGAAAATCAGGGGAAGAACGACAGCAACCCAAATCGCGGGTTAAACCAACAGCAAGCCCGAATCATGGATTAAAACCACAGCTATTCCACATACACAGAAGAAATCGTGTCCTTGAGGCCGCTCTTCCAGCTCGTTGCATGCACAAAACCAAAAAAAGAATCCCCCGAACGGTGCGTGAGGAAAAATGAACCGACCTCCTCCTGCGCGTCCCCTCGTGAGAGTGAACAGACCCGAGAAGAGTGGCATCATGGAGAGGATGGCCGTGGAGGTTGCTTCCAACATGAGGTCAACTCGCTGGTGGAGTGTACACGTGGGAAAGGACTGACAGTCCTGCCACACTCCACTCCCAGCCATAACTGCCTCAACTACTCAACAAGACATTAAAGTGGTTGGGTGAGACAAGGGAAGATGGCAAATCAAACAAGGTGGTAACACATGAGTTCCCCCCCATAAACTAAGGTTTGACATCCCCCCCACCCTTATCCTTTGGAATCATGCCCTTTTCATTTTAACGTTGCATCATCGTAGCTGGCTGTAGGTTTATTTTAATTGATGTGCATGTTTACATGATGCCAAACTATAATGTGCCAGATAGCACGATATACCATCGGCAACTATCCCTATTGCCAAAACATACACAACTGAATCGATGGTGGGGATTTTGCCTTTAGCTCCTCACCACGATTAATTACATTATATACATCATGCAAACGGGGTCAAAACCGGGGTGTTACAGATGTCTTGGTCAACAATTGCATTTCAGTGCAAATGACAATAGGCATATGAGGTCGGGTCCTAAAGACGTGTTGTAGCTATGATTCTAGTTAGCATATGATGGCATGCCTACAATTTTCCTTTGCTTTGGAAGCATATCTGGCTATGTATTTCAAGACATCATAAAGTGTGAGCATTGGTTGGAAATCCACATTTGCTCACCATGTTTGAAGTATGCTTGGATTCTGGATGTTCACATGAGCATAATTGTGTGTTGGGTGATATGTTTTTTGACACTTTTCATCAATGTACTATTCATGTTGTACCTTCAACAAGCATTTATATCTACATTTAAGTGTATTCCCTTTTCTGCGTAGACATGAATTTTCATTGCACTTTGTATGTGTTTGTACTCTATTTAAGAGTTTCTCATAGTCCAGAAGTGGGTTGGGTGAAAGTATATCTTTTGTATTTAACAAGCAAGAGTCATCCTCGATGATTGATGTATATGAATCTATGCATCATGATTTTCTCTTGGATTCCATGTTGTAACATATGTATCGAAGAAACTCTTTGCAACATTGATTTGATCTGGGTCTTGCCAATTTAATGTTTTCATCTTAGGAGCTCCATTAAGCCACAAAAAACCATGTATATGTGCAGACCCATGATGTTTCCATTCATACCTATAAAAGGAATGTCAGAGGATAAAAACAAATGACAAATATGTAAAGGTTTTGTAGAGACATGTGCAGGTATTATATAATGTGTACCTATACCAGTAATTTGTTGGTTGCATGCTTTTTTTTTTAACAAAAATGGATATATACTTTTATTTTATTTTTTATGAAAACATTCCATGACTGAAAGAGCAATTGTCAATACATCCATTTACAATCCAAGCATAAAAACTATTGCAAGCCATTCAAATAATGAAGAATGTCTTTCAAAAGGAAACTCCAAGATAAACTTAAGGTATTGGCTGAAATGCACTGGATTCTCCATTAAGACTGAGATGTCCTTAAGCCAAAAGACAGGCTTTGTTTGCCAAAGAATTTTCCCTTCCATTAAAATCTCTCAGAATGTGAAAAGAGTCAATATTATCGAACTCCTTCATTGAATTTTGAATTCTCCGCAGAATTCAATTCAAGGCTGAATTGTTAAAGAGACCATCTGGATTTAACATCTTAATCAAGAGTTCAGATCCCCAAAAACTTGAATTGATTTAAATCGATCCTCCTTTGCCAATTGACATGCCTTGAGGAGACTATAACTCTCAGCTTGATTATTAGACATTATACCAAGCCCCCAACTGAATATTGTTTCAATTAGTCGATCATGTGATATTGACAACCCCCCAGCTCTAGATATCATGGGGTTTCCCTTGGACACGCCATCAAAAAAAATACATGTAGAGGAAGAATTCATACACTTATTTAAAAATTCTTTCTCATTGGAACGGATTTTCCAAAATGGAGGGCAACTTGGTTTGAAGGAGATCGATTTTCGATTGCCCAGAGAACACTTTCCAAGCCATGCACATACCTCAGCTAGCAACGCTGACAAGGAAAAGGAATTTTGTACCATTTATGTGATATGAATTTTAGTTTTAAAAGCTACTTTCTCTGGCGTGGACAACTTACCATTGAAAATCCAATCGTTCTGTGATATCCACAACGACCACCATATGTATTTCGGGATAACCTGCCAAAGCTTTTTCCAATCCACGAGTTTGACCAAAGTGCTAGAATTCTGATCTTGCCAGATGGCAATCTATTCATGTCAGGAGGAGAAGAGAGTTGTAACAGAAATTTGAGAAGATGCTGAAACAGAGAGGCCAAGAAGGACCAAATCCCAAACTTAATGAGAAAAATCACAATTTATGAAAATTTGGTCCGACGTTTCCTTAGCTGTGTTGCAGAGACAACATCTAAATGACCCATTGAACCCATGCCTGCTCAAATTTTCTCCAGTCAGCACTCATCTGTGCAGAAGGAGCCAGTTGAAAAAATTCGCCTTAGGGAGACAAGGAGAGGACCATACAGAGTTCCATATTGTTGGAGAAATGCTTGAAGCAAGGGGCAATTGAAGAGCTGAGAAACCAAGGGCTGTTGTATATTTACCAGAGCAACCCCACCCCCAAACATCTTTGTAGAAGAAATTAACAGGAGCCAAACGAGATAAGTGCAATATCAACAAACTCTACTGAGAAATGAGATGATCTAAAATCTCAGGAAAGACCCAGCCAACCCAATTCCTATCTCTGTCCCAAATACATATATTCTCTAGCCTGAGGAACCCTTTGTTGATTAACCAAGACTTAATCTCACTCAGAGAATTGATAGAGAATTGATAGAAAAGTCCTTTTCCCACTTCCAGGAATTCTATAGAGTTATTGTTGTATAGTATCGAATCCTCTTCTACATCGATTCTAGATTGTTGCACCTGAAGGGAAGTTAGCTGATTTAATATTTCTCAATGAACCTCCATTTAGATATTTCTTCCAAAATATCTTGCTGACTGGATGATATTTATCTAAATACAATTTCCATATAAGCTTTCCTCCCAAAGACAAATTTTCCAACTCAGGATCTCGGATTTGCAAACCTCCCTTCGAAATGGGTCTTTTAAGAATTTCCAAACTGACTAAGTGCATCGTCTTCTGATTACCTTTTCCACCCTCCCAAAGAAAATCTTGAAGAATTTTGGAGATTTGGGCAGAAATGGACTTGGGGGCAAGAAGCAAAGAAAGCCAAAAGATGAAGAGAGTTGAGAGAACAGACTTAATCAAAATCAATTTACCTACCTTAGTTAGCCATTTCCCACCCCAGGAAACAATTTGAGATTTAAGTTTACAAATCACATCCAACTAGAGCGAAGGATGACTGGGTCCTAGAGTTAAGGGAAGCCCCAAACACTTAGATTTATCCCACTTTTCAAAGCCGAGGAAACCCAAATGATGAGCTATTCTAAGAAGAGACGGATGGTCTACGTTCCAACCATATACAACACTTTTGCTTTTGTTAATCAAAGCACCGGAAGTTGAATAGAAATTTTGCAAGATTGCATTGAAAGCTCGAGCAATGATAAGGGAAGCCCCTCCCAATAAGAGAGATTCATCAACAAAAAGGGCGTGATTTATAGGGTCTAACCCACTTGCAATCTTGATACTGGGGAGAGATGTAGCAACCATTTCAATAGAAAGTTTTCTACTTAACACTTCCGCCATCAAAATATATAGGAAGGGAGACAAGGGACACCCTTGACACAACCCTCTTGAAGCTTGAAATAAATATGTTGGCCTACCATTAACAAGAGTCAAAATCCAGGGCCTGTCAGTGCAGGCTTTAATCAAACAAATGAACTCTGCACTAAAGCCAAAGGAGCTTAAGACTTGATAGAGGAAGGGGAGCTTGACTCAATCAACATGTCTAACTTGATAAGAATGCCTTTCTCCTTCTTTGAAAACTGGAATGGAGAGCCTCCTAAACTTGAATCACATTATCTATCAAATGTCTTCCTTTGACAAACCCTCCTCGAAGAGGAGAAATTAGAGCTCCTAACAAAGGTTTCAATCTATTGGATAAGAGTTTGGCCAAGATTTTATAAGAATGATTACAAAGAGAGATGGGTCGGAATCTATCAAAAGATGCAGGGTTTACTTCCTTTGGAATCAAGGTTAGAAAGGTAGAGTTAGTATTCCCTCATACTTTGGCTTTTTTAAGGAAGGCTGAGATCATCCAAAGGAAATCAAATTTAATAATATTCCATGAAAATCTGTAGAAATGGATAGAGAATCCATCCAACCCAGGGGCCTTATCCGGCTTCATCGCCCATATGACATCAACAACTTCTTTCTTAGTGAATGGTTTCACAAGTCCAACATTGTCATCATGACTGACCAATGAAGCAATATTAGATAGAAAATCAGAATTCAACATTTCATTAGTGTTACCATGTTCGTGGAACAAAAGTTGGAAATGCTCATTAGCAGCAATTTGTAATTACACTTGTCTTTTAATAACCTCACCCTCACTAGTGCAGATTTTTTATATATGGTTACGAGAGATCCTAGACCTGCATTGCCGGTGAAAAAATGTAGAATTTCTATCCCCAGCTAGCAACCAGAGGCTACGGGATTTAAGCCTCAGATGTTCTTCCTCTTGGCGAAAGGAAAGGGAAGTTGAAGATTGCGTGGCCTGCTCAACAACCAACTGAGAATTAGATATTACATTATTTTCCATGCTAAGATGAATCTTAGCTAAAGCCTGAACTGTCTCTTCCCTACTTCTCGATGGATTTATGAGGGGAGTTTTGATCCATCTTTTTAGAGCGACTTTGGTGAGCTTTAGTTTTTGATCCCAGACAAAGTTGGGAGAGTCATCAATGAACTGAGACCATACTTGGGTAATTAATTCCCTGAAACCTTCCCTTTCAACCCAGAGATGACTGAATCGAAAAGGGAGGGGACTGAGATTTTCCTCTTTTTCCAAAAGAAGAGCAATTGGATGATGGTCTGACGTTAACTTTGGCAGAATTATTGAGGATAAAACGTTGTTATCCAACAACGAACTATGAACTAAGAATCTGTCCAAACGAGCAGAAATTCGAGCCGAGCCCACTCTGTTATTAGTCCATGTGTACCGCCCTTTCTTGGGCTTGAGATCTAGGAGGTCATTTGCATGAATCAAGGAGTCAACCACCTCCTGAAATGGGTCCTTGCCATGATTTCCTCCATGTTTCTCCTTGGGTTCGAGGATAATGTTGAGATTGTCACATGCCCCAATTTGCAAAAACAATTTAATGTTATTTGAGGAACATTGTGTTATATTTTATGCTAAGTTTGTAATTGATGACCAAGTGGGGTCAAGAATAATTAATGTAATTTAGAATATTTTATTTATAAATAAATAAATGATGAGACAATAGGTTAGGGAAGTTGTTAAAAGAGTGTTTACTGGTCACTTGGTGGAGGAGACTGGGTGGAGAGTACACTGACAAGTGGCAGCATCCTCAAACTACTTCCAACTATTTCAGGTGGCAACTTCCCTATATTTGTGGTCATGATTCCCTAAGAAAGTGGAATTGGAGCAGGTGGCTCATTAAATGAAAACTGACCCATAAGACCTAGGCATTTCTATAAAATTTCCCATTGAAGACAGTTGAGGCTGCTCATTTCTGAGAGGTGATCATTTAGAGTGAATGAATTTACTCATGAGAAATTCGATGGAGGGGATTACTGAAGTGAGTTTGAGGGGTTAACTGCTGAGACTGAACTTATTACAGCTATTAGGCTGAAGTTCTTACTGCTGTGAGCAGATTTGAATTACTGAGGTAATTGGACCAGTCAGATGACGGAAGGTCTTAAGGACATATCCTTCACCTAGTACTCTACTAGGAGGACCAGGAAACAAGCACGGGGGTCCTGAGGAAGTGCATTCTAAGCTTTCTCTAGGAGTTGGTTGGGAGGAACAACCTCCTTAAGTTGTTGTTGCCTTATCATTGACAGGTTCTATTTGTTTTCATGTTATTATATTTATTTACTGTCTTCAATAAAACGTTTACTAGTTTCAAATACAGGCATGTTAGTATTTAATTAGGGTTTATGAAGAAAGGAGTAACTGTGTATTGCTGGACTTAGTAATTGGCAGATTATGCTATAAATAGTAGTAAATATGTTAAATGAGAAATAAATAGAATTTGAATTCCATACTGTATTTTTCCACGCCTGGCTTAGGCAGTACTCTAGTACAATTGGGTGTTTAGGTAGATATGATGATTTTTATTTAACCTGAACGAAAAATGTAACTAAATTCTGCTATAGTTTGCTTATGATTTTATTCTGTAAAGAAAAAGTAAATACTTTATGTATTAAATGTATTTACTTCAGACGAGAACTGATCATAGGTATATAAAAACATTTAGAGATCATACTACTTATAGAACTATTTTAATACTAGTATTCCTTATAAACACAAAACTTACAATTTAACAAATAAACATAGATATAATAAACAGATTATCACCTAGGGTTTAGGTTAAGATAATTTTTCATTACAATCTTATAACAATTGATTTCCAGACAATATGCATCTTTGATGTAAGACATAAGTTTCTACTATAACTTAAGTACAACTACCTAGGTTATTGAAAGATAGACTTAATCCTATTCTCAAGTTTGCAGTAATTACCCCTAATCCTTCTTTTTTTAAGAATTAAAACAACTGTAAAAATCCTTGAAGGAAAATACTAAAACACAGCTAAGAATTTTTCTTGTAAAATTTATTCTTTCACCGAACTGTAGAATATACTTAAAAATTTACCCTTATGAGCCAAACAGAGTAATAATAGTACTCTTAACACAGTAAAATTTCCATAATGCATTGCACTGTAAATCCTTTTTAATTTACATGATAATAATTTAAAATAATACAATAACCATTTAATAAAAACAAAATCAAATCGGAAGAAAATGGCTTATTGCCTTTAGAAATACAAGTTAAGACTCAGGCCTGTCCAAATATTAACCAAAAACAAAATAACATTTATCGAACAATAACCATACATTACTGACAGAAGAAAACCCTGAATTCATTTACAAATCTTGACTAATTAACAGTCTTTTCTTTACCTACTAAAATCTATTTTAAAAACTAAAAATTAAATAGACAAAGGTCAACAGCCTCGTAAGGCTTAAAGCTGAGCTCTATAGAAAGCAGTAAAAGAAGTTACATTGTTCAGGCCGTAAGGCAGAGACATAAAAACCAGTTTCCATCATGGCTACTAGAGCCTTCATCATCCCTGCACAAAGTACCCTCTAAGGGTTTCAAAACTTATACAAAATAACAAGCAAGCATTTGAAACTTTAAGCTAGCAGGTAAATCGAGGCCGTGCCTTTTCAACTGCAAGAACCAAACTTCCACCAACCATAACATTATGCAGGAAGAAACCCTCGTTTGCAACCGGGGCTTACCAATTTGTATGCTCAAGTGAAACTTGAAGGGTAAGCTTGCTTCCACCTACAGAGCCAGAGCTGGGAGAAGGACCTATAAGTTACAAACCATATTATTATTCAAATCTATCATAAACTTTGTAAAACTTAAAAAAAAAAAATGAACTAAAATCGAAATTGGAACAATTCATTACCTGTAAGCTTCTCCTTCTGAATGAAGCTGAGGTAACTGGCCACCATGGATTGTTTTGCCCCAGGACAGAAGACAAGAAGACACTGAGTTACTCACCACTGCAAAGGAAAATGAGAACATCGACTCAACCAAAAAAATAAATACTCTTGGTCGAGCTCTGTCAATCAGCTGCGGGCTTGAGACAAGCTCAGAACTCGAGTCCTGAAGAAAAACTATTATCTACACTCGCAGTAACTACTTCAACCTTTATAGACCAAAAACCACTCACAACCTCTCTCCAGGCAGTCACAACATTTGAGTATGGAAGCAAGATGTCCAACTTGAAGATGGTTACAGGTCTCCAAT
>LPNX010074812.1:146817-190368 GCA_001517045.1 Pseudotsuga menziesii | reverse complement strand
GCTCTCAGCTCGGCCAACAAGACGGAGGAACCCTCACTCTGCAAAGCAAATGAGTAGGGTTTTGGAGTTATAAGTCAACCCTTGTGTGGATGAAACCATCCCACATGTCCTTCCAAATATTTCCTAAAGCGTGGGTAGAGTTCCATAGTTAGCGCTACATCAAAACGATTTGCATTTTCAAACCAACAATCATTCAAAACTATACATCACATGATTACCCATAATTTGATTTTTACCATAATGATTTGATACTTAGGAAATCGACTATAGGTTATAACTTTGATACATTTGTTTATCCTAGAAGTTTTCTTGTTATTTCAAACAAGTCGAATAGTTATGTGTAATAACTAGGTTGGTAAAAACAAATTGTGAAAAGGTCATATTATAACTTATAACCATAGTAAGAAGAAGAGGCATGGACTCTTGGAACTTAGCCTTTGTGTTATATTTTTAAGGAGTGTTCGATGAACTGAAGACTAAAAACGTTAAAGAAATCCCAATAAAATTCTAGCAACTCAATGATGAATTTATAATTAAAAGCATAAGTAACTTGATCATTCATTAAGAGAAGGATGTCTATAGAGTCCTGAAGTAAAGATAGTTGCGAGAAACACTCAACAGTATGGAGTGAACCTAAGCCCAAAACCGTGAGCTATATTCTCTCTATGAAAATTTATAAATAACCTTTACGGTAAACAAAAATAACAGTGTTCTTAGATCTTTAAAGTATAACATTCAGTCGATTGGAGGAACTTTGGAAAGTACTTGTTCTTGCAAGTTTTAACCCATGTTTATGTTTTTGGTAAAACGTCATTGGGGTGTTAGTTATAAATACAATCTATGGAGTTGTAACAACGGAAAAAGAATCGACATTACCTCCTTGAAGACAAGCAGCATATTGAAACATTTTCTAAGACTAGCATCTTAATCATGCTAGGGAAGTAGCTTCTCGACTTGAATTTAATTAACACCCTACTGTATCTTACGTTTACCTGCTAAACCTGTAAGGAACCAGTAGTCCAATGGAGTTAGCTGAGCACTAAGTAATCCCCAATCACATACAAGAATTCTTACCTACTTAACAAAAGATAAACATCAGTATATCTAACAGCAGCAAAATGCAAATCCTTTTCTAACTCTGATAGAATTACAGCTGTTAAGTCATTAATAGCACTAACACAAGTTTTCAAGATCACACCTTTTAGTTTACAGGTTCCTTTAAAGAAGCAATCCCATGTTCTTTTATAAACTGTTTCATTTCCCGCTAACCTTTAGCAGGTACTTAGTTGCGACTATAGGCATTTTATTTGACTTGAAATTTTTTAAAATTTTACGAATTTTTGGGTTATTACAGAGATCGCCAGCCACGACTATATTTGTGAGAGAATGAATTTCCAAATAATCTGATAGAGCATGCCAACATATTTTTTTCTCAAGATGATTAACATGAACATAGAGGTTGAAGAGAGAAATGGTTATCTTGCTTGAAACATGCTTTAATTTAGCAAAAATCCAATGTTGAGTTACAAACGAGGAATGAAGGAGAAAATTATCCTCTGACCATAAAGTAGCAAGACCCCCAAGAGTGCCCCGAGCACTTACAACCATACCTGCATTTTTTTTCCATATAGCCCTACTGATAGATAAAAGAGAATCCTCTTCTATCTTTGTTTCTTGGAGCAAGAGAATGTCCAAAGGATTCATTTTGAGCAGATCTTTAACTGCTTTAGCCTTTAATGGGTTCCCTGAACCCCTGTAATTCCAAGAATTGATCTGCATTATTTACTCGAGGGGTAGGGATTTGCTTTTCCCTTTGGGGGCCTATTCTGATTGCTTCTACCAAATGACAATTCAATGGTATCCTGGGCATCTTAAGCCTCCCATCTTCTTCCTCTCCAATCTCCTTTCGAGATTTCCTTCCAGACTTTTTAGCGAATTTCCCATTATCTTACGAGGAGCGAGAAGACTCAACTTTCTTCCTGAGGGTGTCTACATAAGAGGGAGAAATTGGAGGTGTTATGGGAGATAGGTCTTGCATGTAAGCCTCTTCACTGGGAGAATCTAAACGAATTGGCTCAGATTCCTGAAGCTCTCTATTTAATACTCTCTCTTCAAAATTGACTTCAGATTGTTGAAGTTCGCCCTCTTCAAGAATAGGAGAGATCTGTTCATCAACATAGCTTAAAATATCGAAGGGATTTGAAGAGACCAGGGATTTTCCTACCAGCTGAGATATTGCAGATTTATTCACAGCAGGGTTTATTCCATTTGCAGCAAATCCCACTTTATTTTTAACCAGTTTAGAAGAGCCTACTTTCTGAGCTTGCATCCATTGATTAGACTTATCTGTACCTTCGACTTCTTCAGATTTTTTCTTACAATTGTGAGCAAAGTGACGATATTTGTGGCAAAACCGACACTTGAAAGGGAGTTGTTCATAATCAAGCTCCTGAAAATGAGACTAATCAGCAACATTGAGCTTGATTGCCTCAGGCAGCCCAATCTCCAAATCGGCCTCAACACAAATTCTGGCACAAGAATATTGGTCTTTCCTTTTTTCCCTATCAATGTATTTTTCGAGCGTATTCCCGATAGCTTCCAAGGATTCAAAATTCTAGCAGTGAAGGGGAAGGTGGGGGAGCCTAACCCAGATAGGAACAACTAAAGGAACATCTTAGGAGGGGTCCAAATCTGCCATCCACTTGTTCAAATAGAGTCCTTGAGGACCCATAAAATAAGGACCATTACGAAAGATAAGATCTCGATCATCTACTGATTCAAAGACAAAAACATAATAACCTCTACTAATGAGATGATTATGGATGCCATCTGAGACCAATGGTCTCCAGTTTCGTTGAACCCATCCTACAACAGCCTTCGAGGATGGCCTCATCCCAGTAAATTGATCAATAAACCCGTGCTCTTCTAGGTTCAAGGCAGTCCAACAAGGACATTCTGCCGAAAGATCAACAGAAGGAATGTTTGTATTCTTCACGAAGGGCTGCCCCAGAGGGCTTCCCTTTCTCTTCCCACACGAAGCAATGAGGTGTTTGAATGCATCAATCTCAGGAGGAAGAGGAGGAGGACCTCCTCTAGAGGTCATAGGTGACCCACTGAGAGAACTGAGCAGTAAAATCACAAATCTAGGGAGAGCAAACTAAGTTTGAGCCAGCAAAGAAAGGAATACAAACCTGTAAAATTTCTTGAAAAACCAAGCCACGAGAGCCTTCACACTAGAATGATATAATCTAGTAGCATGTAAAGAACAGAGGTCTTGGAAAAGACACCCCAACAATAAACAACAGTTGAATACAGAAGATTAAAGACACAAGCACATGATCAACCAAGAACGGTCAAGCTCCAAAAGGGAAAGACTCCACGCATCACAACACAAAGACAACCAGTCCTACAAAAAGCCACACACAGCTAGCAACATAGAGCTATTTTCCTGCACGCTATCACAACCAAAACAATCTGTAGAAGCAGGAATCCACCAAGGAACCAGACGGTCACGAGTAGATCTTCTTGGAGCAAAACATTTAATGCATTTTTAGCATAACTACATGATTTTTTAAGCATCTCCTAATGGAAGAGTAAAAATCTCTTGTGCTTATATACAACTACAGTGTTGGGCCTATCAATGATGTTGCGATTATGCCATTCCTGATGGGTTGATGGGTCAAAAGGGATATCCTCTTGCATAACTACATGCAAGTCTAGGCATTTTGTGTCTATTGCACTTAGAGTGAAGAACAATGTAGTGAATTGCAATTGTGTGATCATATTTGTCATCTCACTCTTGCTTAGTGTCTAGAGTGCTCTAGTCCCACATAGGTTTTCTACAAAGTGCATGGCATGTTATAGGAGGTTGTATGTAGAAATTTGTTGTTGATGTATATGGAACTCTTTAACTATGGTCGGTGTGTTATGCTATTGGATCTACTTCACAAATAAATAAGTTGTTGCTTAACTCATGCGGTGCATAATTAAGTTGTACAAGTAGTATTTGAAGTGGGAATGATTCCCAACTCTGTTGTCATGGTATCTCATTAAGTGTATTGGGTAGATATCAATTGAAATTTGTTTGGTATGTGGTTAGCGAGGTAGAGCATCCCAACATCTAGGAAAAGAGTTGGGAATTCCATGTTGAATAGACCATTTGGGTTGTGCTCATTGACTTGTGATGAGCAAATATTTGGCGTTAGTCAATTGTAGTAGGTGGAGCATTGGATGTAATTTGAAAAAAAATATTTGATCTTTTCCATTTCTCGTTTTGCATTAGGAAATTTGAAGGCAAAAGAAGATACAACTTGCGTTGGTTGGGTAACATTGCGATTATCAAAATTGATTATATTTGAATTTGTATAGGAAGGAATGCCAATGTCTGTAGAAAAAGAATGGAGTTGAGAGGAGACTTCAGTACTACATGCTTTTTAAAGTGATGAAATTGAATTGTGGTTAAGTTGGACATCATTATAGTATTTGACATTTTGTATCTTATAGAGCAATGCATTTACGACATGTGATTCACTCACACAAAAACCATAACATTTACCTTTTGCTCCATGCCTCTTTGCAACCGAGATATCAATATCTGAAAGGTGGTGTGGAAGGCAATTTACAATTTGAACAATTTGATGGGGAAACTAATAGTTTGACCACTGTATTTGTATTGTCCACCATGATCATGCATGACATGCAAAGTTGGGCTAGCATGAGCAATGATTGTTTCTTCAATTTGAATTTTGAATAAGTATGGATAGTACAATGTGTTAGTCATTGGGGTCCATATTATTCCATTTGGAGAATCGATGACCATTAGTTTCTCCGTGACATTGATTGCAAATGTGTCCATTTAGAAATGAATGAGTAAGAATGTTAGGATATGATTCCATACAAGTAGTACATGTAGGCATGATAGACAAGGCATCGATCCATTTGTGAAAAGGTTATGTAGCATGTTGATGGCCATGATGTTGAAGAGTACCTGTTGGAAAATGCACGAGGATGTTGTTTATTATGCAGTGTAGTCTCTTTAAGTCTCTTTAGTCCATATTTCTTTTCAACATATCTTCTCATGCGTTGTTTATTTTGTTGGACCCTGGATGCAGATGGTATTGTAGCAATCGGGTCAACATCTTTGTTTGTGACAATTTCTTTCTTATGTTTATCTCTTAAACTCTTGTTTATTTATGTAGATTGGATTGTATGTCAATGACTGCTGTATTGATTCTTCTTATGAACCTCACACTCCGAAGATGATATATTTGTTAGGCCTGTTGGAATGTGTTGTTGAAATATATTAGGCATTTGTAGTGATTTTGAGATTCTATATAATGTGATGTATGTTAGTATTGTTTGGAACATGAGAGCATGCTCTTCGGGATGAAAATAATTGACCATGATTTCTATTGCAGTATTTGAATTTTCCTGTAAGGAAACCACTGAATGATTTGTAAATATATCTTATTTAATTTTATATTGCATATAATTTGCTTGATAACATCTAATTTGACACATACAAGAGTAATATTTCAAAAGGATGAAAATTTTAATTTTATGATATGTTGGATATGGATTTGTAGGTTGTGAAAAAAATGTTTTATTTTTGCACTTATGGTATTTAAATGTTAGAGGACATCCATCATACCAACGATTGTCTGTATCTATAGAAGCAATAGTTGCCTTGTCTAAAATGTATGCAGGTTCTGACCCTATAGCGATTCCTTCATTTTTTATGTCAAACAATTTCTTTTGTATATAAGGATGCCACTTGAAGCACCATGTGTAGATAATTAGTGGCATTGGAGGTCTACTATTAGTTTCTCAATCCAGGTTCACAAATCCATAGTTTTTTTGAGATCGATGTAAATATACAATAAAAAGGTTGTAATAATTGATATCTTATTGAAGTATGTTATTTTTCCATCCTTTATAGCAATTATTGGAAAGCTATTTGTGATGGCATATTGCTCTGGATTATGTTTTATTCCATAAAACCCCCATAATGTGACCTCTAAAATGTGTCTTTGTTCCATTTTCCTCAACATGGTTACTACATGGATAATGGATCTAACAACTCCAATGATATAAACTATAGAGTTGATAATTCATTAATAGGAGTGAAAATGAAGTTATGGGTTGCTATCCAATCAAAATATTGACAATTAATTTTTAAAATAACAAATGTAAACTTAATTTTTTATATTTTAATAGCATACTCAATATACCAAAATAGCATTCAAACTTATCTTCATAATATTCAACATAATAATATTCAAAGTTATCTTCATAATATTCAACATAATAATATTCAAAGTTATCTTCATAATATTTTTTACGAATGTAAGTCAACAAATTCAATATTCAATAACAACAATAATATTATTCAAACGACTCTTTGTTGCACATTTTCCACGATGGGCCATTTTGTTCCTCCTGCTGCTCGACGCAACAAAAATCAAAACCATTTCTTTTGAATTTCCACAAACAAACTGAGAGAGCTCGATAGAAATCTTATCATAAAATTTTCTCTTATGTAATAATTGATATAAATATTATCGTAGTTTTAAAAAAAAATATCTTATGTAATAGTTGATTATAATTAAGTTTGATTGGAAATTTTCATTAAATTTTAACATATTTTGATTATTTTAGAGTCATAAAATATTTAAAAACATTAAAAATTTAACTAAACTGGCTTAAATTCAACTAAATACTTGTAAAAAATAAACAAAATCTGCTACACAATTAACTTAATTCCTAAATCATTTCCAATTACAATTATATAGTTGGTTATCTTGGATATACATAATGACATTTCGATGTTAATGAACATCGATTTATAAATTTTAGTTCAAATCCAAATGAGATAAAAATTTGCAAAGGATTTAAATCTCAAACCCAGTTTGAAAACAAATTAAAAAATAATGTGGGATATGGCGATGATGTCCATCAAATCAATGGAACCTTGTCTTGTCTTGACAATGTGTGTTCTTGGACTTTGGATGGATTTATAAGACTATCATTATCAATAGAAGATAGGGAGAAAAAGTAAGGTCTTAAATGGAGAGAACTGCATGGTGCACACACAAGGTGAGAACTTGTCACCGTCTATGGCCATTACACATTTCATAAATGTAAAATTAACTACATGTTAGGACGACTTGGATGAACGACCACCAAGTAAAGAGGTTCTATGAAAACGAGATACTACCGTCCAGAACTATTTTTTCTTGAGACCAATCACATGCCCACACATTTAGAAAAATATGTCAGGAGCCCCGCAAACATTTATAGCTCAGAGGAAGTAATCCTCCATCTATTAAATATGTATTGTTATGTGGATACAAGAGATAACACGTGGATTTCCCAACAACGAATGGTCCATAGAGTTTATTTAATAGAATTTGATAGAAAACATCTCCTCATAGGCCCGTGACAGATGATGAAGCCTCGAGAGGCACCACCCCCTTAAAAAACACCTTCGGTGTAATTATACTAATACAAATTGTTATTTAGATTTTTTTTTATTGATATAGGTAGAAAAATATCTAACATTTAAAAAAATACTATCAATATAAGTAGAACAAAATTAAGAGAAATAGATGAGAAATTTATAGACAATTTTAAAACATTCTTATTTTTTAATACCACAACTGAAGGGGAAATGACCATCTAATTTATATGTAATTCTTTTATTATATAAATTTGAATCTGGTTTCCTTGATGAAAGGTAATTCAATGTATTATCTAAATCTAATGTATTGTGGTATATATTGAGCATTCACATTCAATGTATCATCTAGATATATTGTTCTAGGTTATAAGTTTATTTTTTATTAATTATTAAAAATAAATTGAGGTTATTTTTATAAGAAAAGATTTAATTTTAGATATTATTGATACTTTCAATTTAACAACTTAAATATTAAAAATCAAAATAATTAATATGCATTCATTAATAGACTATACAATTTAATGAACACTGTATAGAGTTCTTGTTTTTTATAGGTTGTATTTAGTGGCTATTTTTACTTCGAATAAAAAAGTGGTGCTAGCACTGTTTTTTTTTCGGGTTAAGATTTTGATGATTTGGAAACCATGTCTCGTGTTGGTGCAATCAAAACTCTAAATCTACTCTCAAATTTAAAAGTTGTGCTACTGATAACACCCTTTTTTTCTTCGGGGCTAAAATTATGAATTTTTAAAAACTCCAATCGATGTCAATGCAATGAAAACCCTAAATCAACTTCGAATTGAGAAAGGGTGGCACTTTTTTTAAAAACTCCAATCAATGTCAATGCAACGAAAACCCTAAATCAACCTTGAATTGAAAAATGATGACACTTTTTTTTCCTCAATTAAATTACAATTGCCCAATTTTAATTATGAAAATATATTTTCCTTTAATTTAAAAAAATAATTAAAAAAAAACATTTAAAAAATTAAAAAATTAAATTTAAAAAAAATAAATTTGAAATTAAAAAACACAAACATACCAAATAAATAAATTCAAAAAGAAAAGAAAAAAATAACCAAAATAAACAAATATTAAAAAACAACTAAAAAAAATTATAACTAACAATTTTTTTTTGATGATTTTCTTGTTTAAAATAACAAATAAATTTTTTTAAACAATTTAAAAAAAAAATTAAAAAAAAATATTTTTAAATTAAAAATAAAAATAAAAAAACCAATTATTATTTTTTATTACTTAAAAAATACTTAGACAACATCTCCCTATACTAAACTTTAACACCTCCCTCTTTTCATTATAATAATTAAATTTATTTAAAAACAGATTTAAAAATCCTCGAAAACATATGAAACCATGTTCGAGGAATGACTCGTAGTCTTACAACCCCACAATTCATTGGATCAAAGACTTAAGACTTAAAACCCTATTTATCGTGATACATGATAGTGAGATTAAGACTAAGGAATTTGGGAGATCATGGATACGATTGAATGTCAATTCATTGAATCCAAATCTTCGTGATACATGGTCGCGAGGTAAGGTAATTTGGGGGAACATGGGTAGGATTGAATTACAATTCATTGGATCTAAATCTTAGAAACCCATCGTCATATATGATAGTGAGGTAAGGGAATTTGGGGAACATGGTTAGGATGGCTTTAATCTAGAGAGTGGTGATAATTAATACAATGAACACACATTGTATTTTAAAGGTATTTTTAAGAGCTCCCCGATTCCAAATGATATCTTCTGCACAGTTCCTTCACAGAAAGCCTCTCACAAAGGCCCTGCAATCGGTCCATTTGGTGAACCCTGGGATTTACGCGGTACAAATCGAGGCACTAATTCAGCATTTAGGCAAAACCACCTTCAGTTCCCGGTATTATGTTTGCATGTATTTCTTTTTTCTTTGCAATGCTTAATTTTCTGTTTGTTTTGATCTACTCTGCGGTTTGAGATAAGGTGGTCATGATATCAAATCCTTTAGAGGGGGGCTAAATGAATATAGAAGCAGGGTTTTTGTTATGTATAATTCCATTGATATTTTTTCAGGTCAAGAGACGTCAAAATATAGGAGACGGGTGTCTGTGCCAGGCTCGTTGTCCTTCCCAAATTTCTGCTACCTCTTGGCTTGAAAAGATACGGGCAAGCTGCATCCATTAGAACCAAACCAAAGGCACTTGAGCGGCCCTTTGCTGTCCTTTTTGCCAATCCATTCTTTCCTTCGAAGGCCATAGATCCGGCAAACTTATGCACCGCCATTCGGCCCTTCCATTCCCTCCAATTCTGTGATGCCCTCCTCTACCATGCACACATTTTCTGATTTGGGTTCATTATTATACATCTGCTCATGTCATCTGTCCTCCGTTATAACAGCCCACTTTAACGACTTCCGGGGATTTTGCACTGGGGAACTTAATAACCATACAATGATGTTTATTTATAATTACGTCTTTCTCATAAATTGGCAGCCTCCAAGAATGAGATACCGCCCTTCCTTTTCTTTTATTTTCTTCCAACTCTTTTCGAGACAGAGAAGCGCATATTGCTGGCCTTGGAAAAGTGCTTTCTTTTTCTCCCTTCTCATTCACTTTAAGTGGCAGAAGCACATGTTGTTGGCCATCAACTATTGTTGTGGAGGAGCTATAAACCGCTTGAGGCATTGATACCCCAATGAGACTTCCTCTGAATCTACCATGAGTTCAGCGCGATGAAAGCAATAGCATGAATAGTTTTCGATAACCAAACACACACAGTTTTTCGAATAACCAAATGGAGCTTTCCATTTATATGATCAAATGGGGCATCCTATATATAAGACTGTGTGCAGATTAGGCAAAATAATGTTAATTTATCAACTTCACAGCCCAATTGGTCCAGGACGAATTCCTTTCAACTTGCAAGATTTCTTGCATTAATTGTCCGTGAACTCTATGCCCAAGCATTTCTAATTATTTAGGCTATGGTACCTTGTTGTTTTTGATGTTCAACAATTTTCACTAATTTTGACAAGTAGTCTTTTGCAAAAGAAGTCCTTGGCTTTTGTGGCAATCAACTTTGAGGTTTCTAATCAATATTATGTCATCTGCATCAGTGTTTTACAAATTGGTCAACTCGGACTTGGACTCGGTCGAGTTGATCCTTGGTTGTATTGACTTGGCCATTAAATTAGTTTGGGTGATCAGTTTGGTATTGAACCGATTGAGTAAATGTTTGACTTGGTCGGGTTGGTACCTAACTAGTCAACTCTGCCAAGTCAATATGTGACCAGACAGGCCACACACATGACACATAAAGTCATTTTTTTAAATTGACCAAAAAACCTAATCTCTAAGACTCCAAACCTATTTTATTGCCGAGTCAACCTGCTTTGTAGGATTCCTACAGATCGTAGCACTATTTGGGGTAAAAAACAACTTACTTGATGGCGACACAAGCTAACTTGGGATGATAATAAAATTCTTAAAGTAAAAGGGTAGGAAGAGAAACAAAAAGAAATGAAAACTTAATTTTTTTATGTTATCATCGTAGATCCATTTTAAACCCGGATCTGAGGGATCCAATTTCTTGGGGTGTAAAGTTATTATCTTAAATTTTTTATACATCAAGATAAAATTACACCTCAAGAAATTGGATACCTCTCGGTGCTTATTCGAACCAGGTTTAAGATGAATCTATGCTGACTTTTATTTTTTTATTTTATGAGCCGACATGAATTTTTTATTTACTTTTTATTTTTGATAAGTTATGAGCTGACATGGGAACTTTACGTTACGTAACATGACAAACATGACAACATATCCCCCATACTGGGTTGTAAGCACCTCGCTACTATTGGTTCAATCATTAATTGTTTCAGGATGTTTGAGAGGGGTTCCAACTCTTGTTTTAAAAATATGCCAACTTGGACTGACTCGGCCTTCAAATTGGATTTGGTGACTGGTTTGGTATTGTTGCCACCAAAACTGGCATGTGTGTGCTAAATCCCAAAAATAGGCACACTAGCCCAATGACAACTATGAAAAGAGCAGCGAATGTCACCACACCCCTCTCTTCCTCACTTTTGGTAGGCTCTTCTCCAACACAAGGGGGGCTTCCCTAAGGTAGGATCATTAAGACAGGTGCAATGAAGGGCAACATGAATTGAAGAGGCTGCCTTAGAGAAATGGTTGTAGGATAAAAGGTAGATTGAATAAATGATGGGAAAAAGGGGAGGATCAATCCTCGAGAAAAGACTAGTGCCAGTGTACCAAAGGGGGTGAATGGAGTCAAAAGAGAACTCAAGAGGGCCTTGTGTCATATGTGACTAAGGGGGAGAGATCACATCATTAAGCAAACCCTGCTTAGTCGAGTGTACAACTACTAGATTTTTCCTCCTCCTTCTAGACGTGGGAGATGCGCTATGCAAACAAGAGATCAATATTACACAATCAAACTTGATTAAATGCAAAAATCAATGCTCGTATATGCATGCTTACAAGGGGAAAAAGAATAGCAGTTGCTAAGATTCTTCCCCTACCGATGTGGTGGTGGCACTCGTCTATGGCCTCCTACACAAACATAGAAAAGAAAGACTAACGTCTAGCAATATTCACAATCATTAAAGTTCCACAAAATTACACCACAGATTTAAGAGAGTGCTCCAATACATATCCAAAAACACCTTCGAATGAATGTTCTATTAAGCTTAGAGGAGAAAGAACCCTCCCAACATCCTCTCACTTACAATGGAGAAGGCATGTCCTTTATATAGACCTATAACCCTCTCACACCTTTTTTTTTAAAAGAAAATTGTAATAATAATAAAAATTTAAAAGAATGAGAAAAAGTGGATCTAAATCCACTTTTCTCTCCTACGAATACCTAAAACTTCACTTTATTAAGAGGAACTACACTTAACGATTCGTTCCATAGACGAGCCACCCAACATAAAGTGGATCTCCTCAAATGCTAAACGCCAATGTTCCCCCAAGTTTCCGGGACACGGGAGCGAGGAAATGCACATTGGGGTTGTGTGGAGACTACCCCCAAATTTTAGGGAAATTTGGGGGGGATGGGGGGACGTCGAGGTCATACAAATTATAAAAATATAAAAATTATAAATCCTGCCAATAACAATTCATCCCTTGTAAATACAATTTAAGCTGCTCTTTGTAAATACAATCTAATTCTCCAATGATTCAACATACTTCAACATTGTGTGAATCCATGGCATAGATGTTGTAATGGGGAAATGTGACCTGAGGACCCTATTTCTTCATGATTCCAGAGGGCATCTTTGAAGCTTTCAAGTCCAACATACAATTATGCAAGAGTGAACTATTAATCCTATATTGGGATCCTATTCATCAATAGCACCCTGTGCTCCCTTCCTCTAGGTTTTTAGCCCTTGCCTCTACCTTGAATCTTGAAGTTGATCCTTGAAGGACATTACTCAACACCCTACAATTTTGATGAAACTTCTTAAATCAAGCATTGAAATAAGGTAGAACTAGAAATTTTTTTCCATGCTCAATAAGTGATTTTGCTTGACTAAAGGGTACATTTTGATTAAGGTCATGATGGGGAGTTCAATAATCAACACCACCAACATCAAGGTAAATGGAGAGGTTGATGTGATTGATTAAATGACAACCCCTTCACCTCATACCTGATAAAATCCAGTGGAAACGTTGCAATCCCTTTTACTTTAAGAATTTAATATTACCATTACTATTGGAACACCCAGGAGCCCCCCACTTCACCGGTGCATGCTTCAAAATAGGGGGACGAGCTCCCCCCTGTGTTTCCTCAAATTTTCTTTGAATTAGGGACGAGGAGAAACGTTTCGCCAGGAGTCCTCGAGTCCTTGGGGTGTAGGGAGCGAGGGGGACATGTCCCCGACCCTAGGGAACATGTCCCCGTGTAACACTTCTAAACACTCAAACAACCACGTACCCGATGGAGATCTCCACGCAATAGACTGCTAAGATGACATGTGATTTGTGATAGGATAGCCGCTCCAACCAATGGTTATCATAAAGATGCCAGTCGACTCACCCACAGTTAAACTCCTAGCGATTGACGACCTGTTATCCACTAAGTTGCACTTAGTTGGATTTCTAGCGAGCCGCCAAATTTTTGAACAAGTCACTTGTTCATATCCAGTGCTCGGAAGTTCAGAAGTCCTTTTAGGGCCAATTTTGGTCCCTTTGTAATTTTTTGCATGTTCATACCTTGCAGGGAAATTATATTAAGTTGATGTAGCATGATGACTTTTTGTAAAAGACTTGGCTAACTTAGACTTAGCTATCAATCCGTTACTCTAGAGTATTTTTTCATTGTTAATTATATTTTGCTTGTCAACGACATAATTTTCGAGTTTTTCACTCAAACCTCTAAAGCTGGAATAATTGTCTTGGTGGTTAGGCCTTAAGAGGTTATTGAAGTCTAAGTGTCTATGTAGATTACCATGCTAGTCATCAATATTGAATCATATGAACATGTACTAGGCCCCCCATAGTTTTTTTTTAAATTTTCGCAAATAAAATTTTTTCCAGTAAAATCGGTCAATTTTTTTCAGTGTTGCAAACATCGGCGCGACGAAAAAATCGACAGGGTCCAGGGAACATTGTTTCGGGATATCTCGGCAATGCATCGGCAATAAATCGACAAACTTTAAAAAATACAAAATATTCATTTTCACCTTTAGAAAAAATTGGGAAAAAATCGACAATATCTCAGGATAAATCGGGAAAAAATCGGCAATATCTTGGGATAAATCGAAAAAAATCGGCAATATCTTGGGAAAAAATCGCCCCAATTTTTTCGGCGTTTTTTTGAGAAAAAATCACCGAGCTGAAAAACCTTGCGATATCTCAAACATTGACGATTTCTCGGCCGATGTTGGTAACACTGAATTTTTTAATGTTTTAATTATAAAAATTCAAAGTGTCATAAAAGTGTGGCTAGGGGGGCAAATTTGCCATTGGGGTGCTTGTTTTTTAACTTAGAGCACCCATTATACTCCTAAACCCACGTTGGGATTAATTTGAGTGATTATTTATGACTTAAATTAATTTAAAATGTAAAAAAAAAAGACATAAAAAGACAAAAAATCAACATCCCTCAAATCAAACAAGTTTGTCCCAGACATGTACGGAGTGGTGGCATTTGATTGAAGATCAAATCGGAGGCGAATTAGACTCAAATCCTTGTGATTGGCATCATATCTCAGTGGTGGCGAGCTAACTCAAGTTGAAGGGGGCTGCATCTCTTCAAAGGAGGGCGCACTCTCTTGATTGGTGTCTTATCATTGGTGGGTAGATCATCCCAAAGAGGGAGGGCGCACCTCATGATAGGTGGTGACCATCCCTTGAGATCCAATCAATCCAAATCCCATGATTTTCTCTTGCAACTATCCCTCATCTCTAGTTGTTAATGCGCCCCCTTTGTGCTCATTTGGCTATTTAAGCAAGTGCCAAGCTTCATTTTTTGATGGTCAGAGGGGACCGAAAGACTGCTTAGCTTTGTACTTGTAACTTGTGATATTTTATGGAATAATAGAAGGATTTGGAGGCAAATCTCTCGTGTTGGGCACCATTGTGCATGAATGAATATTGCATAGCTTATGAGGTAATCTGTATTTATTTATTTTTTGTATCTCTTTGGTTGAGTGTTGGCTTTTGAAGGGGAGCTATCTCCTTGTAGGTAAGATAATTTTTTGTTTGCTTTTTATCTTTTCTTACCTGCTTTAGATCTCTTAGATGGGCATGTGCATTCTTGTTTGATTTCCATGCTTTCTAAGTTTCCATTGTAGGTAGCACCAATGCTTGTTTTAACCATTCGTGTGCAAGAATTTATAAGTGGATGCAAGTATCTAGCTTGAAGGGTTGGTTGATATTGTTTGACTCCTCCAACTTTCAAGTACTCTCAAGGAGCATAGTCCCTTCGCTTTCCACCAACAGACTCCACAACTCAAGAGTTCTGAGGCTTCTAGCACTCTCTCTCTCTCTCTCTCTCCCTCCTCCACTTCTTTTAAATTACTCTCTTTGGTTATGTTTGTTTTACGTGCTTGAGTAAATTAGTTTCTTTCAAAATAATATCTAAAGGCTGATTTATTTGAGTATGTTGTTAGATCTAGTTATTCAAGCTTCATTTTGAGTAGATCTAGCTATGTTAAGTACTTATGCTTATTTTCCATATTTCAAGTACTTTATGCTTTTAACTTCATATCTAGCAATTTGAGTGCTTTCAGGTGGCTGGTTTTTGTCTTTTCTCGCTAAGACAAGAGGAAGTGCTACTAAAAAATTGAAGATCCAGGCCATCCAGGACCTCCTAGAGCACAATACTTCGATCCCGCTTCATTAGTAAAACCTTGCAAGCCTTTGGATCCAGATTTACAAGGACCAAAGGCATCAATCTTTTAAAAAGTTGAAAATTAATAATAAAAGCAAGCGGGCAGGCTACCCAACGCCCACATCCATCCCCCCGGGGGTCCTGTGTCATTTTCATGGCGTGAACCTTTTTGCTTTGTTTATTGGCTAACCAGTAGAGTAGTTTAGCTTTTAATTAGCTTACTTTGCTTTCAAGTTCTATTTACCATTTGCAACGTAATGAACTTGACCTTGCTTTCTCGAAGTATCGAAAGAGCTTGCTCGAGTAAGGGAAAAGAGTTTCTTGGCCTTTAGTAATTAGCACAACTTGTGTTTTACTTTGCAAGTTAGTTGTCAGTTAATTGGAACAAACATTTTGCATAATCTTCGCGTATGCTCTTGTCTATCGCAGGCTTGCCTGAGCTTTGGAACAACCAGAAACGGGATTCGTTACACTCAAAAAATTTCCACATTTAATTAACAACTCACATTTAACTAAAATTCATCTCCCTTGAAAGAAGGAAATCTGACGTCTCGACTTTTACCTCTTGTGGGCAAAGTTTGCAGTGAAGCAGGAACTACTAGATAGTGATTGTGGGGATTCGTCAGGCTACACCCTTGTTTGGTGTTAGTGTTGGTCACATCCCCGCGACTCCGATCTAGCCCACAATTGACGTGTAGAACCACACTTGGTAACTTTGGACATATTCCCCGTACCTTTTGGTATATTGGGAATTCTCTTTCCCTCTAATCAATTCATCTTTTAATAATTAAAATTGATCAAGAAGCATTGCACAATATTTCCTTTCAGTAGACTCCATTCACCCTTTTGGCATTGGTCTATCACAATCTATTGCTTAAATCAACTGTGTCGTGGTTAATCATATTATTTGCTGCTACTTTAAATGTATGGTGGTTGCTATCTCTTGTTTTAGTATTCATTTCAAACTCCTAGATTAATTTCATTCTCGTAACTTAGCTTAAAAGCCATAGTTTTATTTTCTTAGGGACCACCCCCTTTGGCTTCGCAAGGTTAGCTTAGATAGAGGAGTCAAGTATCAGATGACAACACTTGACTCGAGACTTGTCCCAAGGTTGCACCCAGTGGCTTGAAGATCTGTACCACATTACCTCAGGTGCATATTCAGCGACAACGTGGCCAAGTGGTGGTCCATTAAATTAGCAATGAATCAAATCCAAATAGATTTTAGAGAGGCCGCATGTGGGTGACTTGTGGGAAGAATGGTGGCTCAACATGACTCACGTTCAAGTAACGATACTAGCGACTCCCATGATCAAAACAAAAAGACAAACCACCAAACCTGATTTTGTTCTTCTTTGTTCTAGGTTCAATCTCGGGCTGTGTGTCAGCATAACAACTCCCTCTTGGCACCTTAAATGAATTTGAGTGTCTCCTCATGACCCTAATTTCCTCCAAAGGGGTGCTTTTATGGTTGAGAAGAGGTCATAGGACGGGAGTATTGATCGTTGAATACACCCTCCAAACAGTTCTTTGACCAACAAGAGATTGCAACCTTTGTTCACCTCCCGTGGAGTCTTTTAACTAAAATTCAGATTCTTTTTGCCTCTACAGGTTTCTTGATGGGGAAATTTTTTATCATTATGCTGAGACTAGAAGTTGACCATACCTGGGAGCTCCTCTGTTGCACATAAATGCATTGATGAAGAAAATGCGTTAAATATGTCCTTGCTCAATCATGTGACTCATTAGAGTAATTATCATAGCACATTTCCTGTCAAAATCATTGGTGTTTAGGTTGTGTTTCTTCCTCACACGATTGTCCAACCAAAGGAAGAAACTCTTCCCACAAGATGCCACTGCTTGTCTCGCTTTGTGTGTGATCGAGCATACTATAAATCTTCGAAATTTCCCCAGAAACCTGCTCTTCAAGGAATGACCTTTTTATAAGAATGTTAAAGTTTTGGCTTCACCATGGCTCATTCATGTGTCCCCTATATTTACTTTAGAATCTGTTATCTCTAATGCTACAGGTGTGATCTTCAATTTGTTCCAATTGATGATACTTGGAGTCTCTTATTGCTCTTCAAACTATTACTTGCCAATCTCTATGTTTTCCAATTAAGGGCTCCCAACAGTGGTGCTCCTACAGTATATCTCGTCCAGAAGGGCTTCTTTAAACCATACAGTTAGCCCAGAATTCCAAAGAGATATGAAAGAGTGCTCAACATCATTGATTTTTTACACCCTAGGGCATCATCATAAAAGCCTGGGAACATGAACCAACAACTTGATCATGAATATGGCACTCCCTTGAGAATGTGATCAAAATCAGATGTGGACACCCATGCAAAGTAGGGGGTAATATCTGGCTCCTTCTTGGGGACATGTGCTCATCTTGAGAGTACAATGAGAACACTAGAACCTTTGTATCGCAAATCAACTCAAAAACAAGAAAATATGTGGTGGGATGGCTCAATTCATATCCAAAACCACATGTTTATTACATACTTGAAAAGCAAAAATGACACCCTAATGCCGGTAACAAGAGTAAATGCTCATGCAAGATCTTATTCAACCTACCTACCTATTCTATCATGTGAAGAGAGCATGCTAAGTATAATGATACAATCATTGGAGCCATCTCAACTCCTCTTCAATAATAGAACCTCTTCCCTTGTGTTTAGTCATTAACCATAACAAGGTCTCGTCAAATATATTGTGAGTGTGATCTTTAAATGCCATCAAAGTATGGCTGTCACAAGAAAATTCATGCTGCTTATGCAAGCCATCTCCCAAATTTTCAACAATATAACAAGTTAGATCACATCTTTCATCAACATTATGTTGAAGAGGGCTTAAATAAGAAATAGGAAACCCTTCTTCAAACTGAATTCTGTCATCCAAGGGCCTCTCATGAGGCAGATCTGCAATACAAGTGTTATTACCTTCGATGAAAAATTGAGGCAGTCCCAAATCTTCATCATAAAGTTGTTCAGGAATATCTTCAGTGACATTAACCTGAGGCAGCTCCATATCTTCAATATTTTCTATTATGGCAATATAGGGAAGCTCTTCAATAATATATTCGACCAAGGGTCCTTGTAATGCTTTCTCAATTGGGTCATCAATGATATGTTCTTTAAGCTTCCCTCATTGATCTTCAAAGTGTTCTTCATGGATCTATTCTTGTGCTTCTTTCATGGAAAATAAGGCCATCACCTTTTCAATATCACTGTCATCATTATGCCACCGCTTGAGAAAAATCTCAAAGAAGTTCACAAGGGAGGTGATGCATTTATTAGGAAGATCCTAAAAAAATCACTCATAAGTAACTCCATCCAAAGTGCAATCAAATATTTCCATTTATGATAAACATGACAAATATTGGCTTTAACCACAACCTTAAGGGCGGATGAGATGTGCAAGACAGTTGAATCGCCATTTCCATGAAAGTCTGGGGTATATTCATATACATCCCTTGGGTCAAAATCATCATTAGGAAAACCACGAATGCCTGAAAAATTGATGGGATGAAATGTACTAGCGAAACTAGCACCATGCTCTCTCCTTCCATCATCCATATTTTCAATCAATGAGGTACCAAATCTGAAATGTGCATATACTCGTACCTCATACCAAGCTGTGGAGTTGCCAAGGTGAGCTTGAAATCCTTTCGATTTATGAGTGTGCTCACCTCTACACCCAATAAAATCTTCAAATCTGCAAAGGGACAAGGGTTTCGTCCCTTCGTGGAGTCGCCATGTGAGAAGCAGGATCTACAATATAATCTTCCACAGATGTCAATGAGCATAATCTTCAAATTTCGAGAACTGGACTTTGTCCCTAGCAATGGCGCCAAAAAATGTTGTTGCTGGATACACATCTCGGGTAATGTGGCATAATCTTCAAACCACTAGGTGTGACCTTGGGGGCAAGTCTCAAGTCAAGTGCTGTCACCTGATACTTGACTCCTTCGTTTAGGCCAACCCCTAGCAAAGCCAAGGGGGCTGGTCCCTAAGAAAATAAAGCTATGGCTTTTAAGCTAAGTTATGAGAATGGAATTAATCTAGGAGTTTGAAATGAATACTAAAACAAGAGAGAGCAACAACCATACATTTAAAGTAGCAATAGATAATATGATTAACCACGACACATAGTTGATTTAAACAATAGATTGTGATAGACCAGTGCCAAAAGGGTGAATGGAGTTTGCTGAAGGAAAATGTTGTGTAATGCTTCTTGATCAATTTTAATTATTAAAAGATGAATTGATTAGAGGGAAAGAGAATTCCCAATATACGAAAAGGTACAGGGAATATGTCCAGAGTTACCAAGTGTGGTTCTACATGTCAAATGTGGGAGGGAGGGGAGGATCAATCCCTCTCAAGGCGTTAATCAAATTCAGTGTTCTCGGAAGGTGAATCTTACATTGGTCAGATAGGCAAGTCCATTCAAACACCCCTCAAAGAGCACATTGTTGACACTAATCACAGTCGTCTTTCTAAATCAACCATTTCCTAACACTCCTTCAATTCTAAACACCTTATCTGCTTTAATCAAATCAAAACCATACCTTAATCCTCACATTATTCCTCCCACCTTATAAGGGAAGCCCTAAAATAGAAAATAATTCCAACAATTTTAATTGAGTGACGGCTTTAAATTAAGTCAATCTTGGAAAACTTCAATTCATCATCTAACCTTCGGTCCTTAGGTAGTCCTCCTTGCTTGGTCCCTCCTCTTGTTTGATCCTCTTCCCTCCTTCCTTTCTTTTAAATATTTTGTTTTAAATTTGTTTAATCCTCGCTCCCCTTTCATCAAAACCCCCAGTTTTTCTTCTTGTTCCCTTTTAATTTTTTTTTTGCATCTTTTTGTAGTTAATCTCACCCTTTAAATAATTAAAGTTTATCTTTAACTTAATCTCATTGTTGTTTATTCCTTAGTACATTTGTTAATATCTATCTTTATCCAATTCATCTTATTAATTTCTCAGTCATCCCTATCTGTTTTGTTAATTTAAACTCTTGTCAAACTTTGCTTTAATTTTAATCCTTTCTCTTTTTTCTTAAAATTTTAATATAATAAATTTGCACCCATTATTTCTTTTGTTTCTAATTTTAGTGTTATTATTAACCCCCTTACCTCCTTATAATAATATTTATTCAATTTCCAAGCCTATTGTCTCTATAGCTTTGATAAAAAATTCCTTATTAATTATACCCCTTTTTACCTTTTCTCCTTATTAAATTAAACCCTTTTAAATTTACTCCATTATTTGTTATTCTTAACGTATTTTCAGCCCCATCTCCCTCATATTTTAATCATTTTTAACACTATCATCCTTATATTATTGTTATATTGTCTCATTTTATGTTTTCAATCCTATACCAAAATTTTTCTATAGTTTAAATATTAAATTTTAAAACAAATTTTTTCAATAGTTTTAATTTTAAAATTTGTTCCCATTAAATTAAATTAAATTAATTCCTTTTTAAACCCCCCCCAAAATAAAAAATTATTCTAAACATTTTTATTATCTTTAATTTTAAGGAAATGATTTTTTTCTTTCTTTTAATGTTGTGGTTCATAAACCCCTCAACAGGGTTGCTACGTCCACAGGAAGAAATCACAAGGGGCCCACTCGAAGGAGCCTCACCCTCTTCGCTCTGATTACGGAGCTAACTCGATGGGGACATCAAGTGAGGCCCTTATATATCAATATATAGCCACTCGGGGATTTGATCCCGAGACCTTCTGCTCACAACTTACAGCACTCAACCACTTGAGCTAGCCCATCTGTCTAAAATAAAATTTTATTTATATATTACCTCCCTTAAAGTTTTATTCTAAACATTTTATTATGTTTAATTTTAAGAAAATAAAATATTATTTATATACTTCCTCCCTAATTGTTGTTTTTACCTACTTTATTCATGGAACTATTCCACCTTTCTTTTAATTTCTTCTTCTGTATTTCTAACAACTACTTTTTCAAATCCCCTATTTATTCAGCCTACTCTTTTCTATGTGGGGCAGCTTCATTGTGATTCTCTGAAGATGGGTAGAGTGTCCACCCGAAATGTCGGTCTAAACTACAACACCATGAAAATAAAAAAGCAAGATGACACAATGTCTAACCACTGTGAAAGCATCCATACTCGGTTCTCTCTTGCATAGTATCCTCCATGCACATCTATCTATAATTCTCTCTGAGTCTAAAGTTGTTACATTAACTGTGATAGTAAGAGGCATGCAACCTGAACACATTTTCTATGTGATATAAACCTTCATACAACTTGAACACATTAACTACCTATTAACTGTGATAATAATAGGTATGCAACCTGAACACATTTTTAATGTGATATTTTATTATTTTCCTTTGGGTGTTATATTTTCTACATGAACTCTCTCATTATCAGGTGTGAAACACAGAGGCAAAATTCTGGAAACAACATATACTTTCTATTGTTTAGATATCCCTTTGTAACTGACATTTTACTTCATAAGCTTGATTAGTAGAAAATAAAACAGTGGATGTGCTTTATGCCATGTTAGGTCTGGCCAGATTGACTCTCAGAAAATTGAAATCATAGTCAACCATACTTTCATTTCATGTCCTTCAAAGCTATGTGTGTGTAATTTTTCTCGGCTTTTCTTACAGCTACAATGACTTGCTTCAAAGGGTACCATTGCTGTGAAATGGTGACACCCTTGACTGAAAATGCCATTAACTTATAGGTTGGCATGTCCCCACTGAGATACAAGCGTTTCTACAAATTGTGGATCTAGACATTGTCCACTTTGTAAGAAGCACAACCCTGTGATACCGCACTTCTATATCTGATGGAACACACATGTGATGCACAATGTTGCTGACAAAGTTCAACAAACATATTACCTTGTGGTGGCTTCAAAAGGGATTAATTATTCAACTCACTAACAGGACCTGTGGATTGCTTAAACATTGGATGTAAAATCGATCCTTACTTTCACGAGACATTTAACTAGATTTTACTTCAACATACATTCTTCTCTCATGTACTCTTTTCTAATTTTCTTGTTTGACACATGACTATTGTAATGTTGCATGTAAAAGTCATGGATGCCATCCGATTTCTACCTGCTTCCCATTCCTAGGGCCTTTTCATTAGTCTAAGAACTGCTACTCAAAAAACATTGCTATGAAGCTTATTGTTGCTGCCTAATTTGCACCTCGAGTAACGTGGCAGAAATCTTCAAGCCGCTAGGTGCGACCTTTGGGGCAAGCTCGAGCCAAGTGTTGTCACTTGATACTCAGCTCCTCAGTCTAGGCCAACTCCTAGTGAAGCCAAGGGGGGGGGGTCCCTATGATAAGTAAAATCTAAGGTTTTTACTCCACGAAAGAAATGATTGATTCTAGGAGTTAATGTGAAATGAATTAAAACCTTAGCAATGAGTTCCTGCAACTGAATTATAATAACAACATCATTGATAATTCAAACACCATTCATGACAATATGCGGAAATTGATTTAAACACAAAAATGCGAAAGACCAGTGCCAATTGAATATGGAGTGCTTGTGTATAAGGGTTGCTGCTGTGGTCTTAGTGAAAGTATTGTAGTGTCTTGTTGGTAAGTTTTAAGATTTATTAGATGAGTTGATTAAGGAGTGGGTTAATTCTTGGTTAGTTTTATCAATGCGGTAATGATCTAGATTAACTTAGGGGATGGGAACTCCCAATATACCCGGAGGTACAAGGAGTATGTCCAAAACCTTTATCCGATGCGGCTCCCCCCAGAAATATGTGGGTTGGTTGGAGTCTCTGAGACGTGTTCAACACTACACCAACAAGGGTGTAGCCTAACGGTGTCTCAAGGTCATTGCCCAGTTGTTCCTGCTTCCTTTGTGGATTTTGCCACCGCAATGGATCAATTCGAGGTTTGGATTTTTGCCTGGGAAGATTAATTTGGGAGTGGAAACTAATTAAGCTAGTCACCTGAATCTTGTTCTGATACTACCAACTAATCATGCGAAGCTGCAATGGAAGTAGAGCATACGGGGATGCAGGCCTTTGTAAGTTTTAAATGTTTTTTGAGCAAAGTTTTTCTGATTTAGAAAAGGTAAATCCCAGGAGTCTCTGTCCAGATCCAGTACACGGGCAGGCCCTTATCCATGAATCTGTACTTGGGAAAGCGTGGAGGTTTATTTTAAGCTCAACAACGTATAAACAATTTGAAGTTTTTTAATTACTACACTGCTCAAATCTTTTCCCTTATGGTACTTCGGTATAGCGCAGTGGGTAAGTATTCAATTTACTTTTGCAAACTTGAATAAAACAATGAAATAGCGCAAGAAAGAAAGAAATCAACAAATATACACAAGCAACATACAAACTACCATAAGGACACCGACGCAAATCTCCCCAGGGGGGATGGGGAGTGGGCTTTGATGAGCCTACTCAAACCTTATTACAATCGTACAAACATGAAAAAAAGTGCACTTTGGTCCTTGTACTTTGGATCCAAAGGCTTACAACTTGTGAAAGAATCAATTTTTATGCGAAGGTAAGCTTCAATTGTCTTCTTTTCTTGATTTTTTGCGAACATTTGCCAAAGTTTCCTCTTCTTTTCTTGTAAACCTGCAAAAACAATGATGAAAAGAAAGTGAAAGACACCCACAGACACTTTAAGAATGTCTTGGGAAAATCTACAAAAAAAAGTATAAAAAATATTTAAGTAAAACTAGAAGAAAATGACTAAGGGAAGCTAGGAAGATTGCCTTCTTAGGATCTTTGCTTGCCTTCTTTAAGAGAATGGCAAACAAATCTCAAGCACTATATGCCAAATAAATGAAATGAAAGCTCTTTAATCTTTTTAACCAAGTACTTTGAAATTTTAACTTTAAACTTGCGAGAATAAGGTTAGATCTAATGTTTTAAAGAACAACTTGTAATTACTCAATAAGATCTAGATTTGGAAATTTAAATCTACTTTATATATGTCTTTGAAATGTAGATCTAAGCAAAGTAACAATAACCAAAGTAAATTTGAAATTTTTTGGATCAAGAAGTGATAGAACCAGATGGAACAAGAAGTAGAAAAGGGACGGTGACGCCTCCTTTGGTGAGATTCGAGGGATGATGCTTCTTCTTTCGAAATTACTGGAGAAGAGGGAGAGCCCACTCTCTCATCAAATGCTCCAGCTTGGGTTTCCTGTAAAATACCTTCAACAAAATGAAAAGGGGATTAAAATCACTTGAGTGAAACGATAAGAAGATAAGCAGTATTATAGATCCATACAAGAAATCATATAAAACTTGGTAATCTAATATATTCCATAATAAGAAGTAACCTAACAAGAATCACTTCCTATTCTTACTGAAATGTAAATTTCCTTACGAAGACAAGTAATCCCAACAATTGCAAAATATGAAAGGAGTTGATACAAATTACCTCAATGATTTAGCATAAAGACAACATCAACCAAACATCTATGGATCCCACACGGAAATTGCCTCCAAAGCCTTTTATTAACAATACTTAGAAAAAATATTACAATGTATGCAAGCAGAGGTTCAACCTTTTGATCATTACAATGGAGAAGTGACCTACTTAAATAGAAAAAGAGAGACCCAGGGGGGGCTCACCAACGCTGAAGATCAACTCGGAGTGTAACTGAGTTGAAATGAGCTTGGACTGAGTTCAACAGAGGAGATGATTGACACCTCTCTCACCAAACTCTTCCAACAAATTAAAAACCGCCAACACATACCAACCACTCACCAACACTGAAGATGGGGTCACCCACTCCCCTTGCGTGAGTGTACGGCTCCTCCACGCGTGAGAGAATCTCACCAAGAAAATCAAATGCTTGTTCCAAAGCTTTGACTTATGGTAACTTTAAACAATTAACCCAAAGTTTAAGTGATGTGGATGAAAGGAGGTCCAGTCCTTGCTATCCGCTACCACTATAATGGCTAGTGTGATCACCCACATACCATGCTCACGATACCAACATGTGCGAATTTAAATGACGTGAGTGAGGAGATAGCCTGGGTTATAAACCATATTGTATAACAATCTATAACATAACCAAAGTTTAAGTGAAGTGTACATATGAGGGGGTCCACTTCTTGCTAGCGCAACCATGCTCACGCTTTCAACCAACTTGACATCATCCCTTATATTATAACATTCATTACCTTATTTTATAACCAAACTTTGAATGCCTTTGAGTGGATGCATAAATTGCTAGTCACATGGGACCCTTGCCATGTCACTTTAACATTAAAAAAAATGAATTTTGACTTATTTAATTTTGCCCCCTAGTGCCAAACTGATGCACTTTTAGCAATTAAATGTCATTTTGATGCTCTGTTAGCCAAATAATGCCTTCCGGAGTGTTTCAGCTGCCAGAAAGATATGAAAAGTGGTCCTTGAGGTAAAGATGCTGCTCTGAGTGTCAAAACGAGCATCCCCATGCCAAATTTCGCCTCCAAATCAAGTTTTTATGTCATTTAGAAGTGTTTTAATTAAACCATCAAAAAATGGCTTAAAAAATGGAAAAAATGATTTTTCTCGGAATCCGACGAAACTCTAGGGGGACCTAGTACATGTCCATACGACTCAATATGAATGCCTAACATGTTTAAAAACACTGACACAGAGGCTCTAATAATCTCCCAAGGCCTAACCACCAATACGACTACCCCAACTTTGGAGGTGTGAGTGAAAAACTCAGAAATTATTAGTCGTTTGTTCAACAACCAATAATAACCAAGGGAAAAAACACTCTGGGCTAGTTGGCTTGATGCTTAAGTCTGGGAAGGCGAGCCTTTTATAAAAAATTATCATGCTAGAACATTTTTACAATTTCCCCAAGAGGGTATGAACGTGCGTTACAAAAAAAATTGAACAGACTTCCAGAAAAAGCCTGGCAGACTTCTGAACTTTGATCATGAACAAGTGTGCTTGTTCAAACCTTGCCGGCTCACTTGAAGGTGGTAACACTTATCAAGCTGCATACACGTTTTCTTTTATTAATAATGAGTGATTTAGAATTTTAGATGCTGACTTTGATGACTTGGAGTCTACTGTTTTGCAACAGCTCTGTTCAAACCTCCAAAGTACAAAATACATTCTACGACAATGACATTCTATGACAATCACATTCCAGTGGTGTAGCTTTGCACCCCCAGGGGCAATTGCCACTGTTACATTCCCATCAAATATAAATCAGAATCCCCTTAAAACAAATTTGTCATATTATTAAAATGCAACCCAAGAGAGTACCGGTGGATATAGGGGTGCTGTTAAATTTAACCCAGTGATTGTGGAGCTTACACAACTCTCTGGAATTCATAGGTTCAGCGAATATAGAGATTTCCAGGTCATTGAATTTTCTGTAATTCCATGGTCTTTGTGTCAGTAATTTTTTGTAATGTTTTATCAATTTACTTGTGAATTCATGTACCCAACCCAACCAAGGGAAAAATGCCCAGGTCTGCATTTGTTCTGCCCGAATTGTGTTGAACGTATAGCTATTTGACCTAATTTTGGGGGGTTTCAAGTTCGACCTATTTTATTCTTGGGTTTCAATGTAGGGTTTGTATGGATTTATTTGTGCAGGAAAAGGTTGATCGCTAGTTAGTTCGCAGTCATGACGACTGCTGCTCGCCCCACATGGGCACCTGCCAAGGGAGGTAATGAACAGGGCGGGACAAGGATTTTTGGTCCTTCTCAGAAGTTTTCGTCCAGGGATCTTGCAGCCCACACCACCCTCAAGTCCAGGTACAAGTTTTCAAAAAATTATTCTCATAAATTACTAAGCTGCATGGTTATTTAATATTTCTGAGAGTTTTTTTTTGTTTGGTGTAGAGTAACAAATGGAAGAGATATTATGTAAATTGACTTGGAAATATGGACATTGTAAGGAATGGAAATATATATATATGTACTGTATTTTGGAAAAGGTATATAGGGTTCTATTAATTTATGTTGTTTCTTTATTCGAATTGGTGTTAAGTCCTACCCTAGCCATTATAAATTCCTAGCCCACTTTTGCTACGTATGTTTACTCCTGGTGCTCTTGGTATACTCTTAAACTGATATTTAGCAAATAATCTTAAACACGAGTAGGGTCAAATTGGCAGTTTTGCAGTGTTTAGATTATACATTAAATGGATGTTTATGTCACTAAGGTTATGTAATGGGGGCTGTGATTATGTTTAGATCTGTTCAAGGGGCCTGGCAGTCCTAGAATTTCAAGTTTTTAATATTTATTGAATTACTGCTTTTGAGTTTCTTTTTTAAGGATTCATCTTATTTCAGAAAAGAGGGCCAGGATACTCAAGATGAGTTGCAGAAAAGGAACCTTAGGGAGGAACTTGAGGAACGTGAACATAGACATTTTTCTTCTAAAGATAGAGGATATGGAGGTTGGTATACTATCTCCATTTCTGAATATTGTCCCTGTCTATTTAAGTAAGAGCATGAAAATTGAAATATTTGTTCCATGGTATGCATTCTTGTCTATTTCTTACTTCATGTATTTTGTCTTTATGTAGATGATAGAGACCGTAGAAAAGGAGCAAGTGTGGGCAATCTTTATCTTGAAGGTGGAAAATTGTACCGCAGTCAATGTTTTCATTTATGTGTATATTTTTTAATTTTTACTTATTTCTGGGATGACGGTCTTTCTTCTCTAAATCTGTTGTTTTTTCTCATGTAGGGGGTAGAAGAGAGATTGAAGATAAAATTGCTCCTAGAAATATTGACGCTGATGATTCTGATGTGGATGTAAAAAATGATTCGGATGAAAGGTATCTTTCTTATGTGGGATTATTTTAACTCTACTAATATAACATCATATCGTTTTATGTTCTCTTATGTATAATTGCAATGGTCAATTACTGTGTCTTTCTTAGGGAGAAAATGAATGTATATACCCTAAATATCATTTAGATTATCGCTGTTTATTGGCAGTGTTTTTGCCATTTGTAAATTGTTTTTTTCTTTTTCTTTTTCACAAGAACGGATAGATTGTATTAACAAAATCGTCTACCAAGCAGAATCTAGAAGATTTTACATGTCGATATTGTCTGCCGATTTGTCTAAAAAAATTTTAGAGCATCTAAAAGGATATTACATTCTTCTATACCCTTTGCTAAAACAGGAAATTCTATTAGTATATGATCAATAAAAGATTCCTAGGATCAAAAAGCTTTTATAAAACATATAAATACTTGCTAGTTTGATTGCTGACTGGCTTCCAATGACTGAGAGATTCTGATTATTTCCACGTTTTGTTGAGACTTCTGTACAGTATCTTCCTCTCTGGGCAGGCCATGGACTCCTTCCATTGCGCTTCACTGATCCGAGACCGGAGAGGTGGATTTGCGTTCCCATTGTTGACAGAGTTGCGGAGGACATCCACTTCTTCTTCCGGAACTATTAAGTGTTGACGATGTGCATCTAATACTTCTACTTTTGATGTATTTTGCATTCCCATGTTTTGGATCTGAGAAGAGAGAGACTGAATAATTGTGCTGTTGTTCTACTGATCTTCATGCCTACTCATAATCTTCCTCAATTCTGCTATTTCATGCATGTTCTTAATACAATTTGGGCACTCGATTATGTAATTTCTGGTGACGTCCCAAAACCCCTGTAACACTACGATAGGGATGGAACACTCGTAGTAAACTTTGATGAGCTGAGACTCTTCAACACAGAGCTCACCTTCTTCTGAATGGAATTTAACCATGGTTTCAGAACTAAATTTTCTCCATTGAGCTTGCTTTCTCTTTAAGGTGTCTGCCCTATAGACAATGATTTGGCGGCCTTTCCTATTTTTGATTCTCTTTTCCCAATTCCTGTCCTCACTCCTCGCAAGACAGCAGGGAGCCTGGTCGATAGAGAGACAAAATGATCCAACACAATTCGGGTACACTTCAGCTGATACAGGGTTGAATTGACCTTCCTCTAATGAGAGATTAGACCCATTTGCTGCCCTATTCAAACGCCTACAGTCCTGAGAATACCAGAACATTGACCATATATCGTAATTTGGAATGAAGATTAAAAGCTGGTGGAGCGTTGCCTGCGGATTGAGGCTGGGCTTTGACCTGCGTACATGTTCTAAACTGTGCTCGATGAATCCTGTAACAATGGAGCTTGCCTTGTTCCTGGCGACCACCTTATTTCCAGCGTTTAACTGAGAATGACTCCCACAGACATAACGAATGATCTGGAGGAGCATTATTACAATCAATTCGAGAATTAAAGTTTCAAGGCTCTCGCTTGTGATCTTTGCCTCTTGTCCGTTTTGTACATGCTGATTTAATGGAGATTGATTGAGGACAGGTCGATAGGTAGATCATAGGATATGACTTAGTGAGATGGCCCCATTTTTTTACAAGAGACCCTTCATTGCTCTGGGTGGCATTATTTGCCCTTTCATCCCCCTTTTGGTTTTGATGACGAAGAACATGGAAGAAGCTGATGGAGTTGAAATTCTTGTTCTCACATTTGATCCTGTCTATCCATCTGGCGAGAGTGATGTCCTTGGGTGGGGTGACACTGTGAACCAGCCTGGTTATAATTTCTGAATTTCCAATCACTGTGAGATAGTGATGGTCTCATCTGAGAAGTCGAGCTTGTCGGTGGCCTTGATATAGAGCTGCAGCCTCTGCTTGATTGTTAGTGGTTTTCCCCAGACTCCATTCGTAATACAGTTCTTCTTGTCCGTCGGGATCCAAAATGATTTCCCCGCACCTGCCACCCCTGCCATTTGTAAATTGTTAGCATATTGGGTGTGGTTAGTTTATGCTGGATTCTGTAGACAATTTAGCATATGGCAGTGTATATGTTTTGGCTGTCTAGGACATAATGCTCTTATTCTGAGCATAGTTCAAACTTCAACCTTTGGGTTATAATATCAAATATGTATAATCATGTCAGGGTTTTAGTATAATCATATGCTATGTTGTTAATAAAACATTATGAAGGGCTTCATACTTGTTTGAGTTTTGGATCTTTCCCTTATGCTTATCTTAGGTTGTACTTGTTAGTTTCGTGGTTATTTCAGTCATTCAAATTAAAACTGCAATCATGTGCTCAAAGATCATCGTTTGGAAACCTTTGCACAAGTGAAACTGCAATCATGTGTTCAAAATTATCTGGAAACCTTTGCACACGTGATTAATTCTTGGGATGGGTTAGCTTCATGACAATTCTCTTATTTGAAGCAGAGGCAGTTTGCTTTTCTGGTTCTAGCTTGTGGCAGGGATTCTCTTTCGTTCAAATTTGTTTAATGCTCAAACTAATACCCACTATGGCTAGCACATACCACAACAACATATGGGACTGTTGGGTCTGCCATTGTCACACTTTGGGATGCAAGTTGCGATGATCTAGAGTCAATACACTCTTACAAAAGTAATTGAACCATGCTCTTACTGAATATTAATAGACCATCAAGAAAAGCATAGCTGGATAATGATTTTGCTTTGGGCATCAGTTAGATGATTGGAATATGTATGCTGTGCTGAGATCAGGGGAAGATTGTCTGTCCAGGAAAACTCTCTCTTGGATAAGTGTTGACTAACTCTGTAGTTTGTTGTGACTGAACTTGATAAGATAGTGGTGATCGTCCACAATTTTGTAAAGGGTCCAAGAGATGAAAAGCTTTCCTCTTTTGGTCCCAAAAGCCAAGGGATTGTAACTTGACACCAAAATTACATTGTGGGCATGGGTTCTGTTGAAAGCTTCTGACATTTTTTCTGCTTTTACTTGTTCTAACTCTTTACTCATCCTACCTGAAGGGAATGTAGAACACTCGGATTCTAGTGAGATTTTCTTATTTCAAGTATTTCTTTTCTATTGAAGCGGCATGGGAATCCTGTTAAACTTTAATTAGACATGAGACAAAGTATACACAAGTTCTATTTGACAACGATCTGCTGATTTATCTTAAATTGATGACTCATGTACCGCAGATTTATCTTTCGAGTCTAGACTCACTGATATCTAGTAGACCCGCTGGAGCATTTATTGCCTGCTTTGACATTCCATCTGCAGTCTCATTTACTTCTCTGTAGATATGGCAGAATGAGGAATTTATCATCCTATTCAAGAGCTTGTTTTTTCTCTCGTGATGACAAGTATTTATTAATTGCAGTGATGATGATGATGATGGTGAGGATGAAACAGCAGCTTTATTGGCAGAACTGGAGCGGATAAGAAATGAAAGAGCTGAAGAGAAGAAGCGCATGGCAAGCTTAAATTTAGTTTTTGTTACCATTTATAAAATATCTAGGCCTAGATTCATGCCAAAGCTTGAAATTAGTTGTCTTTTTGTGGCTTGTATTATCTTGTTTACTATTTTGTCATTCATTTAGGAGCGTCAAAGACAAGAAGAGGATTTAAAACTGAAAGAAGCTGAGTTGATACGCGGCAACCCATTGCTCAATCCTACATCTTTTAATGTGAAAAGGAGGTTGGTTCCGTTCCCTTTTACTGGAGTTTCTTCTTTAATATGTTACAATTTGTCTGGTGACAATAGAATGTTTTGTACAGGTGGGATGATGATGTTGTTTTCCGGAACCAAACCCGTGGTGAAACTAAGGTACCCAAGCGCTTCATCAATGACACGATTAGAAATGATTTTCATCGCAAATTCTTGCACAAGTATATGAAGTAATGGTTCAACAAACAGGATCCGGATCTGATTTTGTGGTGTACAATTTTGGTGTAATATAATTAGAATGCATGGAGAACTAAATATGAAGGTTTTTGATGGAAGTTATACTATGTTACATGGAAGTTATGGTTATGTTACTTAAAACTGTTACAATGTGGCAATGGAGTGTAGCTGGAAAATCGATTATGCAAAGTGATGCTGATTTAAATGTTCTACGATATCAATTTTTTTATGTTACAAAGTGGAAATTAGATTTTTGAAATTGTGGGTTATTTTGTCAATGATGAGGACATGTGTTAAGTCTCTTTGATGATGGAGGAAAATCAACCTTGGGAGGTTAAATACCTTTCCTGTATTTGTGATACAGGGGCTTAATACCTGTCAAAGTTTCAACTTAGGCTATTTGCAATTTTGCATGGTGATGCTTTGCCCAACCAATAAGCCAATTCGCATATACAAAGGCCATTATTCACACACACATGCACAAGGGCTCTAACTCTTGTGAATACCTATAAGTGAAGGGATATTTGATATTTTTTTTCTTGGAAATAAATTCCTGGAAAACTTTTGAGCACTTCCCCAATTTTGAAGGTGGTACCTATTGTGAAGTGGGTGGCATAGACTTAGTCTGCCTCACCTTGTGGGAGTTGAACTGTGCCACTGCACAACATGTTTGAGCACTTCCTCCATTTTAAAGATGGTACCTATTGTGAAGTGGGCGCCATAAACTTAGTCTGCCTCACCTTGTGGGAGTTGAACTGTGCCACTGCACAACATGTTTGAGCACTTCCCCCATTTTAAAGATGGTACCTATTGTGAAGTGGGCGCCATAAACTTAGTCTGCCTCACCTTGTGGGAGTTGAACTGTGCCACTGCACAACATGTTTGATTGCTGACACAATGTCTTAGCACACTAACGGTTTGAGTTAACCCTTAAAAATTAGTGAACATAATTATTACTTCAACCTATGTAGTATTATTTTAATATATCTATAATTTAATAAAGATGTAATGTTTTATATAAAGAATTTTGTTTTTCAGTTTAATATGGGTGGGATTGCTTTGATGTTGATAGTGGTATATATATACATATATAATATGATCCCTTGTTTTTTCGTTGTCCATTTAGAGCAGCTCTATAAGATATATACATGTGAACTAGTGATTGTACATATCAAACACGGAGGAGCTGCTTAGCAGCTAGTCCCTGCCCAAGCTGATAAGAATTTAATAAGACTACATGTACGTAAAAGTTGGATCAAATTATATTTAAAAAATAGGTATGGATTTTAATATTTTTAGGGTTTTGGCTTCTTTAAATATCGGAATCCATGTTTGATGTAGCAAAAAATAAAAAGATATAGCACATGGAATAACCCAACTTAAAACATCTTAAAGAGTGCAATGTCTGCCCGGTTTATAACCATCAAAACTTTATCACAAAATCTTATTTCAATTAGTTACCACCTAAATATTAAATGTTGGTACCATTTCTTGGCAAAGTTCTGCCATTTATTTTTATTTTTGGGTGATAGATTTAAATGGAAAATTAAAATCTAGAAATGGTGTTAATGAACAAGCAAGTTGACGTCCTTGTTATTGCATGTTTGTGCGTTCGACCGATCACCATTTCAACCCTTCAGTCATTACCATTACCATTCGTGGCTTACTGCATATGCTTTTGTTGCCTTGACAGTTGGATACATGCAATATGCATTTGTTGTCCAATTTGCATATATTCTAGTGTCTCTCTCCTTCCGATAACGTGTGTTAGTGTAACACTATACACATGGCATACTCTCCATATTTATTATTACAAATGTTATCATACCCATTTTAGCTCCTTGAAAGCTACCTTCAAATCTAAAAGAAAACTTGCATGGAAGACTGTATTTAAGTCTGATCTATAGCTTGCCCAAAGCTAGACTCGACAATGAGCTTATATTAGTCATAACCCCATTAATAAAAAATCCTGTTCAAAGCGTAGCGGCAAGAATGTGTCAAGTTGTCCATATATATATCGCTGGAAAAGTGACCCGTAATTATGGTAATGGAGATTTGTAACCTTCATACGCACCAGTAAAAACTAATTTCAAGCAAAAAGGGTATACGCACCAGTTAAAACAAATTTCAAACAAAAAGGGTATATGCACCAGTAACATCTAATTTCAAGCGAACATGGTGTATTCCTTGAAGGGATTGAAGGGGATTGAACGGAAGAGATCATATGATTGATCTGTAGGGTGGACGGGAAGAGATCATACGATCGATCCGCAGCGTGGATGAGATAATCGATGATTGCTCGAATGCATCAAATATCCTTCAGAAGACTCACATTGTGATCGAAATTGAATATAACTTTCTATGTATATCAGTTGCGCCTTCAATGTAGCGTTTCTGTTCAGAATCCAGTTCTTCTATTGGCTTTGCCTCGTTGAAAAAGAAAAGAAATTTTGATGATATGCAGATTACTGCAATCTTGAATCTGGAGTGGAAAAATATTATCATTTAAAATTCCGGTTGGTCTAAAGATACTTTAGATCTGGTGCAGAAATTCGAAAGCATTGAAGGAATATCTCAAGTCGGCACAACGGTGATTATTCTTTAGATTTTTCTGTGTTTTGTTCGACCGTCTTTGTATTTTTCAATCAACTGTAAGAGGTAAAGGCATGGAATTCTCACAAGAATACAAAAAAGAGAACTGCTCATAGAAAAAGCAATCATAGTTATAACACTAATCAGATTCTTTTGAGGATAAGGCAGTTGATGGGGGATGGCTCTTGAGGGGAATGAACCCCTTGATACCTACACTGGGAACATCAAGTAGGTTCGATGGTAACCAAACAGGCCCAGTGGTAATTTTATTAAATTGCAGTCTGGAGGGGAATGAACCCCTTGATACCTTCATCGGGAACAAGAAGTAGGTTTGATGGTAACCAAGCAGGCCTAGTGGCAAATTTATTAAATCACAGTCTTAACGATAATGGACAAGATCTCTATGCAGTTGTCAATTGTAATTTTCCCAAATCTGAATCACGTAGTGCAACTCAAACATATATGATATTACAAAGAGCACAATGGAGGAAGGCGAGGAGGCGAGGCGCATCAGTTGAAGGGGTGAACCAGACATGTGAAGGTGAGTAATTTTCCTAATGCTTTTTTAAAAGATAGCGGTATTGAACATGTTTTCTAAAGGGGTGGGATGTCCCGTGAGTCATCTAAAAAGTGTGAGAAGGCCTTATGTCTCGCTTTACTGTCTTTTCTACTGATTGTGACTTTGCTATACACTTTGTTGTTTTATTCATTCATTGCTACTACCAAGCAATCCCTAAGCACAACTAATAGACTTACAGTTGCATAATTGAGCTCCCACAGTGATATTGTTGTACTTAGACCTTGCAGCGACCATCATGACAATAGTGCATGCTCCTGTGAAAAGCGTGTGAAGGTCATAGAAGGCAGCTAAGGCCATGTCGCGGCTGTGAAAGCAGTGGATGTGTAGTGATGGCGAAGGGTTGAAGGTGGTGGCATTGTTGCGAAGGCAATGGCGATGTAGTTATGGCAAAGGGCCGAAGGCGGTGGCACAACTATGAAGGTAGTGGTGGTGCAGTGATGGTAGTGGATTGAAGACGACATCCAAACTTAGCTATATAAACTAATGCTAACTCAATTGTATGTATGTTTGGCTGATCTCATTGAAATGCAACATAAGAATGATCACAAGTGTTCGCGGCGAGTGTAGGCAATTGTCATTTTAAGTGCAGTTGTGGCAAGTGCACTAGAGGAGAGGGATCGACCCATCATATCAAAATGTAATAAAATTTGCCGGATTAATTTTAATGGATGCAGTTTAAAATAAGTTTTGGCCTACCTCGATATAAGGCCAAACAAGTAGAGCTGCTAAAGGCAGCAAGTCCCTACCTTTAGAGATCATGATCAAGCGTCTATTCAAAGGAGATCTAGAACTACTAATATGGGACAAATAATAAGTTTTCATGCTCTGAGCGATTGGGATCGTCAAAGCATAAGTCCACATCGCATTCACGACTCTCATGACCGCAAGCTTCCTTGCCTTTAGAGATCGTAATCCAGTGTCTATGCAAAGGAGATCAAGAACTATTGACATGGGACATAGAATAAGGGTTTTCATGCTCTAAGCAACTGGGATCGTCAAAGCATAGGTCCATAGCGCATTCACGACTCTCATGAGTGCAAGCTTCCTTCATTTTGCAGAACCTCATTCTGAACATAGCTTGAAGAAAACTCGTGTCAAAGCCACCATGATGCGTAGACTCATTATGATCTGGTACTTTAGTTTCCCTTCAATAGATTTCGTGATCTTGACATCAACATCTTTGCTCCAGTTTGTTCCTTTCACTTTACTTAAGTCCTCAATGTCTTTCACAATTTGGATATGGTCAAATCACAATCTGATCAAAGGAACACTTCTCAGTTCTTCATGTTATTTACCTGTCACGATGCGAGAGCAAAATTACCTCTATGTAGTCTAAACTTAAATCAGGTGCCACTTGTTGAAGGATTGACCAACAACTATAGCTTTACTCGATGGATTACGAAAATCCGACTGACAAGAAAGACTTCACTTCTTTACATCCTTCAAACCATTGGAACAAATTCCACATGTGCGTTCTAGATCAACAACATTTTATGGAAATAAACAAGACCCCAACAAGTGTTCTTTGAAGGTATGCATTTGGCGTGTGGGGCAATACATTCTAGGTACTCTTGGCCTCACCTCCATTCGAGTCACTCGTATTGAATTCGTCGTCGTCGAGATCAACAATATTTTATGGAAAAAAACAAAAACCCGACATGTGTACTTTGAAGGTATGCATTTGGCATTTGTTTGTAGGGCGGTACATTCTAGGTACTCTTGTTCTCACCTCCATTCGAGTCACCCAGTATTGAATTTGTCCCTACAACACTTGACCATGGCAACAATTAACTAGCCTGCGACAGAGTAATGACTGCTTCCCGTTGGATTTTAAGGTGTTGAAATCCAACGATCAGCAATGAGCATGTGGCATCAATCATTGTTGGCATCAATCATTGTTCTGACGCAGTCTGGTTAATTATGGCCCTTGACCATGAGGAAATGGCTATTCTGTTTTTCCCAAATGTAGTGGGAAACAGATGTCATTCCATCGCCTTACTATTTCATTCATTATGGTGAAAATTCAACCCTTGATTAGTATTGGTCAATGAGCTCCCTCTTGTTGCGCACAAGCAGGTTTTGGTTCCATTACTCATGTTTGACGGAGGTAAATTATCTCGTAAAGAAGTACATTGCAGGTTCAGGGTCATACTTGACCCAACATGCTTCTTCACTAGTAAAAGGTCCCGCACTTCAAGCCTTGCATAACTAGGTAGAACTATGTCACTTGGTAGAACTATCTTACTTCATTCTTGTAATATAGTCAATTAGAGGTTGCGGGTTAGTAATTTATAGCTTTCAGGTTGGTGTGATCCATGCTGCTTTGCATCATACACGTTAAAATAGAGGCTACTGATGGAGTGATTGCCAATGGTATGAGTGCCCACCTTACTCACCTAAATTTACAGTAGTTTCATGAGGTAAAGCCTCTCAGATGTATAGACTGGTTACCTTAGGTGAGGAAAGGGGCAAGCTTTCATTTCTAAGCGGTAGGGCAAAAATAGAAGTATCATGCTGGTAACTATCCACCCATTTGTAGGTAGAGACTTGAGAATGAGACAAGCTCAGAGCGGAGATGGGTTTGCAGACAAGGGAATTGTAGGAAACATAATGAAAATGAAATAATTCATGCAAGGACAAAGAAGAAACTACTCGGTGTTGGGATCGTTCTCTATGTATTAGCATTTGTGTGTGTTTCTGTCTGATTGAGCGTGGTCGTAGTGATTTGATTTATAGCATGGAGCCATGAAGCACAGGCTGGGAAATTTAGTCATGGTGCCGTCCCCTCTCTTACTAGTCCAGCTTCAATTTTGGGGCACGATTTGACTCAACGATATATGAGTGATCATTATGGAGATGTACGGAGCAGTCTATTTGGAAGGTAGGAAGGTATTGTCTTTATCCAAAAGAAAGTATATTACATTTTTGTGTAATCCTCTCTGCGATTTTCCAGAGCTAGTCGCATTCAATTAAAGAATTCTAGACTTCCTTATTTAGCTTATTATAGGAGTCCTTCCAATTATTGGGTCTCAGATCATTTCAAAGGATGTTTTTTCAGTCACCCTAGGGATATATAGAGTAGCATATTTAGAATTATTTTTCAATTGTTTAACCAAATAAAACCACTCCCATATTTTTTATTAGGACTATTTCAACTCCTACACTTTCTGGGTGAGAGAGAGAAAGTTTGTGCATTGCTCATGCATGCGTGGCTTTCTCGTAGAGTGTTCTCTATGTTGATACTGGATACACTGGAAGCCACTCTAGCAGAAGCCAATTCCTCCAGGGCCACTTTTTTTAGCATTCGACATGGTCAATCTTGTAGTCACTACTAGATCCTAATCAACAATCGGAAGGCTTCTTGTCTTGTGCTTTCTGTCTTGTGTGCCTGCTTAGCACTTGTTTTCTTTTCTTGTTGAAAGCAAACAATTATAATTAAGCCACTTATTCAATGGATGCATCTGTTTTCATGAACAATTGCAACTTTGCGTCCAAGGGGGATGGAAAATGCCATCAGATGATCATTTGAACCAAAGATTTAGTAATATTTGTGTGGAGCGCCTTATATACTGGACAGACTTTCCCTCGGGAGGGGAGCCTGTCCAATGCACACCGTCGGATTTCTCATCCAACGGTGTGCATTGGACAGGCTCCCCTCCCGAGGGAAAGTCTGTCTAGTATATAAGGATTGCCATATTTGTGTTGCATGGGTACCCGTACCGAGGGGTCGGGTACATGAACCAGTACCGGGTACTTGGGTACTTCAATGGTACGTCCCCAACCGTACCCAAATCCAATCTCACATACCGGGTACTTCATGTATGAAAATAGGGTACTCGTGTGGATTTTGGTACCCCGTACCACATGTTTGGGTACGCGGCTGGTACAACCGTTTGACAATTTATCTTAGCTCGTTGTTCGGGATGAGTCAATTTGCAAAGTTTGAAGTTCAAAATTTTAGAATTAAATAATAAAACACTAAAACACATGTTAGGTGGGCCCTTGCCCCTTACCTAAACCAGTGCAACACTGCATTTCTCACTACTAGTGCACTGTGCTCACTACTCCAATGATGACGTGACAGAGGACATTAGTGGTGCTAATGACATTGATCCTAAGGCTGCCGATGACATGGCTTGAGGAAGCCGAATCAACTATCTTGTTGATGTTCAATGTTTACTGTTTTGAACTTTCTTTTTCATGTCTAAAAATGCCTTTAGCCAAATTTTGGATGTAGTATGGCAATGAAGTTTGAACTCATGGTGTCATGGACATATAATATTATATGCTGTTAATTATATTAATAGAACTTCAGTCTTCCACTTGATATCTACCATGAGTCTATGTCATATGATTTATCAAATTTATTATTTTATGTTTCAAATTTTCAATGCGAATGTTCATATGAATCATTGAATTTAGAAATATCAAATATGCATGTATGATGTGAGTGTGAAATGTTTTATTTTTATAAATTTTAACACACACGCAAGCACGCACACACACACACACACATATAGTACCCCCGACGTACCCAAGTACCATGTTTCAAAAAGTGGCGTCCCCGCCCCCGCCCCCGCCCCCGTGCCAGTACCCGTCCCTGTACCCACGTTTCCTAGCAACTTAGAGTAATATGTTTGACTATGCATATTCAACATAACAAAATGCAGGTTTTTCTGCATCAGATCTTTTTATTTTATATTTTATTTTTAGTAGTTTTAATTTTGGTAAGTTGATGAAGATTCATGAGAAATTGAACTGAATGGCTGAACATAAATGCGTGATGATTGCTGTAGTAGGTTACGCAGTATTCATTCAGTTTTTACTCATGCATATATGAGGGACAATTTTTAACTTTTTACTCGTGCATATATTAGGGACAGACTGCATTCTATGTTTGGTATTTAATTTTGTGCAAGACTTTGATTTTGTGAATGATAGCAACGAGAATAAGTGGTTCTCGAATAATCTCTAAGCTAATAGTACACAACAAAACAATGCTCTTACTGTTTATTGTCCCCCTTTAAATATGAATGTACACGCCTAGCCACATTAGCACCGGAATTAGATCCAACAGTTGATTATGCAGATGACTCAACATTAGGACGAGAAGTAGATGCAGCAGTTAGATTATGCAGAGATGAAGCGTATGAAAGCAAAGAGAATACTGTGTTTCTAGGTGGTGAATCTCCTTAGTCTCAGGGAGTGAATCTTGGACAGTGGATCAAGAATTTGATTTTCAATAATGAACATGTTCAGCACACAAGCCGAGCCCCGAAACTGTGTGTGTGACACAAAGAACTAGAGAGTTGATAAATGTAAAAAAATATCCATGCAAGAAGCTACAGGTCAATTACTATGGTGGCATGAAAGATCCAAGCAAGAGGTTATGAGTCAATCACTATGGTGGCAGTTGGAGCCAAAAGTGTTAGCGAAATCGACATAGATTTGGAATTCAAGAGAGCAGAGATAAACACAATAAACAGAATTGTATTACCCTAATTAAATAGAGATACATCACACTTAAATAAGAGTTGTGAGATCCAACTTATTCTATTCTTGGAGAGAGAGATTGAGAGAATCTCTCAACATCCTCCAACAACCCTAACAATCCCTAAACTTTAGTATACTGCATTAATTATGCATTATCTCTAACACCTCATGTTAATGCCTACATTACAAAAGTTCACAAATTACACAACAAAAAAGGTTACAACACTTTGTTTGGCATGATCCTCATCAACACATACACCCACTCTGACACTTCTAGATTGCACTCTTTCTCTTCCTCTGTTGAGCTTTCCTTTCCACTCATTTGAAGTATAAATGTTTCAGATCATCATTCATGCTCTTATACAATCGACAATTTTAACAATCTCGGTTCACCGGGGCTTCCATGAGAAAATATGTCAATTATTGATGCATTCTATGAATATGCCTCCATCTATCGGTTTTATGCTTTTGGCTATTCGTCAGTATCTAGAAGAGCTGTTTGGATACATAATGTCCTCAACATTCAATTATACAAGGTGACTTCCAATAAGAATAGTTGTTCTTGAAACCGATGCTGCCAGCTTATATCAAGATACAAGAGTTCCTATTTTACATAAACACTTACATAAAAACTTTAAACACACAAACATATAAACAACTTTAAGCATTAACACACGTACATAAACAGGTTGAAACACACCACTCCCCATTTTTAAAACAATTTGAGAGATGACACTTGTGATTCTTCATCACTTTCTCATTCTGATAATTCATCCAAGTTGGCAATGTTTGCAGTTTCTTTTCCATTTAGAAGATCCCTAGCACGAGTTCTATAGTTCCAGGATAAATGTCCATTCTTGTGACAGTATAAACATTCTGTTGAATCCTTGGTTTTTCTCATCTTACCTTTTGAGTATAATGCAATTTCATGTTGACCCCCTACATCTGAGTCTTCAAGATATGCCCTTTTTTCTCCAGCTAACAATGATGTTACCATTTCTTCCAATGATTGTGAGGATAACTGACTTAATGTGAATACAACATTGCTATACTTAGAAGATATGCTATTCCATAGAATTGCTTTAGCATCATCTGGATCTATGTTGGCACCAGTTTCAACTAATTGCCTAAAGAGAGACATTAACTCATTTATATGAGTAGAGATACATGTCTCATCATGCATTTTGAGACTAAAAAGTTGTAGCTTTAAAGAGAACTTTGCATTCATTGCCTTTCCCCCAAATAATTTACTTAATTGCTCCCAAATTTTGTTAGACGTTTTTGCTAAATCAATCAAATGCAATTGCCTATCTGAAAGAGCCAAACCAATAATAGATTTATCCTTTTCTTCCTTCTTTTCCCATTCAACAAGAATTCTGGGATCAGTAGGAGCTTGTTCAATGCCTTTTACGATGCTCCACAAACCTCTATTCATTAGATGCATTTGAACTTTAACTTTCCATGTATGGAAATTATTACCATTAAACTTCTCCATAGGTATAGAATCCATATTACCTCACAAAAAACTACAGAAGCTCTAGTCACCAAAGACTTGCCTTGCAACAATCTATTTATTCTTCTCACCGTGCAGATTTGTTTGAGAACACTCCTCCTTCACGAAAATGAAAATGAACACTGACAACGTTTCTCTTTGATGGCTCCTCTAGGCAGCGATTTGTCAAATAGCAGCTGGTCAACGGGATTTTCTCTTAATTTCGACCTCCCGTTGAATGCAGATCATGTCCTTCAAACACAGACCTTGTTTTCCATGCAACAATTCCTCTCTCGAATATATCTCAATTGTACATGCCACCTTAAGCTTTGATACCAATTTGGAATTCAAGAGAGTAGAGATACACACAATAAATAGAATTGTATTACCCTAATTAAACAGAGATACATCACACTTAAATAAGTGTTGTGAGATCCAACTTATTCTATTATGAGAGAGAGAGTTTGAGAGAATCTCTCAACATCCTCCAACAACCCTAACCAATCCCTAAACTTTAGTATACTACATTAATTAAGCATTATCTCTAACACACAAAACATTATGATTCACAAACATTAACACATAGAACGTTATGATTCACAAACATTAAATGTTTGTGAAGTAATGTTAGCATTAGTTCATTAGAATTAGATTTTCTTCATGTTCTCCAAGATTTCTGACCTCAAGAAATATTGTCTTGCCTCGAGAAGAGGCCAAATAAGAGCTCCAAGTCCTACATTGGACAATGAAAACTTGTGTATACAAACTTTATTGTATAGGGAACATTATTGCATTGATTCCCGTGTCAACTAATAGAAAGGGATGCACTCCGTTTGCTAGAGTCCCTGCAGCGGAAGACAGGGACTAATAAGGTTTCCATTGTATTGAT
>LPNX010074812.1:126102-146492 GCA_001517045.1 Pseudotsuga menziesii | reverse complement strand
AGAAAACTTTAGGTTGAAAGTTATCGGTAAGCGTGAGGAGTAATACAATTTATACAAGGGAATTTCAAGAGTCGTTGCTAGGATTATACATTTTAGTTCCAAGTCAATCCATATGAACTTTGCAATATTCTATTTAAAAAAAATATCATATTAAACAAATAATAAAAAAATTAAAAAAATTAGAATTTAATTTTTTATTGATCAAAAGAGATATAGGAGAGACAATTTTTGGAAGAGTAATGAATATTGCTAGAGCAAGAGATTTAAATAAAAAACATAAAACAAAAATTAAATAAAAAATATAAAAAAACTAAACACCCTTACACCATGTCATTGTTACTTTGAATGTATTTTGCCCTATTTGTGTCAATGTGATCAATGTAAGAAAACTAAATGCCCACACCATGTTATTCTTACTTTGAACGTATTTTGCCCTATTATATAAGGTGTCAATGTAATCCGTAGGGATGTATTTTGTCGTATTATATAGGGTTTTTGTGGCCAATAACTTTGGTTTACTAAGAGTTTAGTGTGATATTAGTGGTGTTGCAACAAATCCATTACTCCATGGATCCTTTGCACGGAAGATAAGCATAGGTGTTGTTGTCACTGTTATAAAGACATGGATGGTTTGAATTTAATCGTTATACAAACATTTTCCTTACACCTAAAACCAATTTCTTGTTGCTAGTGTTCTTCTTGCTTTGTTCCAACGCTGTATGAATAACTTTTATTGAATGTTCCATGGGTTTTGTTGCGATCCTTGTAGGGTAGGGGTTAACAAATGTCTTTTTAGTTTGGTATCCACTAGAAGAATACCCATGTTTGGATGTGTTACCCTCCATATCCTTTACAATGTGCCATATTAGATGTACCAACGAGGAGGGGTCCTTTTTCATTGTAAAGACCAAGTTGGGGCTTGTTTTTATGTAAAAGTGATAGTCTAGTGGGGCTCAAGACCCTTGGTTTGGTCATGGTAGGCCCAATTTCCATTTCAAGGAGTATTGACTTACTGGCTTTGCTAACTACCTCTTGATGGGAGGAATTCCCCAATCATGTCGGGCATTTAAGCCCTGGGATGGTGCTTTGGTGTTTTTTGGGATGACTCCATTAGGACACATGGCTTAGGGGCTCTCAGACACACTTATGTTTAGGCTATGTAGAAGGCGATTGTGCACGTAAGCGTTGTCATACTTTACTTAGAACACCTCATGGATTACCCCTTGGACCTATTTTCTTTGTACTATCCCTTCCTCTTGGTCATCCTAGTCATTAAGGGCAAATCGTTTACATTCTTTGCAAGATTCAAGAGGCCATACCACCTAAAGGAGGGCATTGAGGGCAAAAGCACAATGTTGGGATTAGATGGGGCATGGCGTCCTCCTTTTAAGCTCAATTTTTCATCATGTTGCGACACTATAATTATTTTATGTTTGATAAGGTTTAGTCCCTAGGTTGTGGGTGACATCTAAAAAAAATCATTTTAAGTCATTTTCAGACATTTTAGGTAGGTCATCCTAGAGGAGTGAAAATGTGGTTTTTTTTGAAAAGGCATGTCTTGTCACATATAAATTAAACACTCCTTCATTTGTGATACAAGATCATGGGATCAAATAAAGTCTTATGCTTATTTCTTCTGTGTACTCTTGGCTAAGTGGTGCACACTGTTACACAAAAATCTAGTCATCTTCATGTGTACTTGCATAGATCCCTGAAGTATATGTGCCAAAATACTTGAGAAGAGGTTTTGCCTTTCTAGAAGTCCAAATTCTAGTAGCATTGACACACCTTGCCTTTTGACAGTAGGCGTAATATTGGGCTGACGTTGGTTGCTTATGGACAAAGAGCGTCAGTGACACTCCTTGCCTTTGTATAGGGAGAGTCACCTCTTTCTGACGCCACTTGCTAGTGTACAAGGTGTGTTGACGCTCATTAAAAGGAAAAAAGAGAAACATAGAGAGTTTCTAGAAGAAAGCCCTCGTGGAGGCTTATCCCAACCAATCAGAATGGGTGTCAGTCGAGCCCCTAATCCCTAGGGACGATCCCTTAACTTTCTCCAAGTAATCTTCAACTCCTTTGATCCCTTTGGGCATATAAATACAAGCTAACCTTCATGGTTTGGGGGAGGACCAAGAAATCACCCATATGCTGTTGAAATCTTTCTAGAGTTGAGGGACAAAGGATTGAAGTTTGAGGCAAAAGGCTTGTGGGAAGAAGCACAACAACAAGGCTCTTTGGTTGTAACTTTTCCCTCTACTATGTTTACGCAATCATGTTTTCCTTTCCCATAAACATCGTGTAATCATGTTTATTATTTTTCTCCTTGGTCATTGATATAGATCTAGTTGATTATCTTGTATGTTTCCACTTGCTTCTTGTTGGTTTTGATCTTTGTGTAGGCTCTTATATGTCAACTGATGCTAAAGCTTCAAGCTAACAGGGACAACCTTCAGATAAGGTAAGGTTTCATTTTATTCAAGTAATCTGATTAGATCTAGGGAAATGTTTTCATTATTGTCTCTATTTTGTTCTAGATCTATACCATATAGACCAGGGAAATAATATTTGTCCGCACTGATTGAATCTTTTTGCTAACAAAATTGGCGAATCCAATGGGGAAAATATTATATATCTTAGTCTTTGGTTTTGGTTTTTTTTTACCGCAAATCTCAGTTTCCTTTTGTTATTTAAAGGGTGTTGAATTCACTTTCTTTCAGTCATTTTTCGCCCCTCAGGTCAGTAATTGATTCTAGGAAACTTCAATTTATTCATCACTTCTTGAATTTGTGGGTTTTTTTAATCTTTTGGATCCTTAACTGCATCTGACGCACCTGGGTAATTTTTACTCAACGTCTCTGGTTCTCCACCACTTTTTGTGTATAGTGATAGAGCGTCGCCGACACTTATTGACAATTTACAAGAAGCGTCATCGACGCCTTTTCCTCGTGGACAAAAAGCGTAAGCCAAGTGAGGATGCATTGGTGCCAACTTGCAAGCTGCGTCAAGGTAGGTGTTCAGTAACCTTGTTTGACTCATTAGATTTTTGGAAACGACGCAATGTGTTATAAATCTGCATGATGGATTGGATCTGAGTCAATTTTTGATTGATTTTTAAAGGATAGATTTTGATAAAAAGCTTCAAGAGTTCGATGGTTTTTTAGTATGAAATTTTTGTCTTGGGGTTAATAGTCTTTTTAAAAGGTCTTTGATAATCACATATATTCATAAGAAGAACTTTTTGTGTGTTTCGTTTTATTTCCATTTAAAAAACAAAAAAAATATAGATTTATTTCCTTTTAGTATTCAATTAGTATTTGATTTCTTGATTTACGAAGTAAATGACTAGTTTTTCTTTTGATATTTTCATATAGTGGAAATTGTAAAAGTGAAAGCACTAGTTAGTTTTTTCTTTTATCTTATTAGAGATCAAATTTCAGTGAAGTATAAGAGCTTTGCGTGTTTGGATTTTCATTTAGAATCTTGAAGGATTTGATTATGTTTTTTGAGAAAATTTCTCCTACTCTTCTCTTAAAATATGGCATATTTTGAAAGCAAAAGTAAAGATTTGCATTTCATCTTTGCATGGTCTCTGGGTTATGTCTTACATTATATTGTCCACCTAATCCTAACAAGATAAAATCTAACGTTAGTTAGGGTAAAATTTTTAACAAGATTGTGTAAGGTTAGAGATGTGTTCTGACGTCTTTAAGCGTATTAGCTGTCGTTTTTTTCTTGCTCTGCGTCCCGAGGAATGTGCGGTTCTTCCATGTATTCTTTTGTATATCGAAAGGTCTTTCGCGTATTTTTATGGTTTATAGAAATATTCTCTCAAGTGCTCGATGGTATATCGGAAGGCCCCTTTTGAACGATTGTGTATTAGACAACGCTACTACGGATTTGAGCTTCCACGTACCTTGCATATATCGGGAGACCATTAGGATCCCGAGAACAACTGAGTAAACTATCGGTCGTCTTGTCGGATCAATACACCAAGAACAACACTCGAGGAGCTACTACACACACACTGTCTAGGTAGTCGGGTATATAGAAAAGGGTACGGTCAATGATCCTCCTTGTCGTGTATCACTGTTGGACCTTGGTGTATATTGCGAGTTGCGATGACTTGACACTCCTGTGAGGATTTGGGATATTCATCCCACCCACCACATATTTGTTTGTTTCTCTTTAGATCGAGTAGCGCTTATTTTTGTGTATATCGTTAGGATTTTTTGAGATATTGAGTTTTGGTCTTTCATTCTGGCGGATCAACATTTAAGATGATCCCATCGTATTCAAGGATTATTTCCTGAATATTCGCAAAACCATACAAGCCATCACAACATGGAACAAGAATTAGACATGACATCAAATGTTGACATTGGAACTCCATATGAACAGGAAGGAGTAGCTATCACTGAAGAAAGGGGAGAACTTTCTCCTCCTGGGATTGTTCCAATCACTAAACTCTCACCACCCGTAGTGATAGAACAACCTTATGCTCACAATACTTTTTCTGTAGGACCTTCGGGATTAGTTTTTGATCAGCCACCACCAAGAGATCCAGTAGTGACCATATTTGGTCCTTTTGCACCTTTATAGGATTCAATTTTAGGCTAATATATTTCTGAGTTTGGATCTACGAGTACTACTTCAGCTTCTTCCATGGAGTTAATGCCTCGTTCTGGCACATATACTAGAAGGCCTTTCCCTTATTTATTACGCATTGATATTCTTTGTCGTTCTATTGGGTTTTCTCTTAATCAAGTCATGAACGTCAATACTCCTTCATCACCTGCAATTGACTGGTTTAGTACTCAAACTACTCCACAAGTCACCACTGCAGATGTTTCTCAGCATGTACGAGCATCAACTGTTGTTGCTTCAGTGGGAAGTTTGTTTATGCCTTCGATCAATTTTCCAAATGTAATTGAACGTTCTTCTATAGGATCTCACTATACCCCTACTTTGTATAATGTAGCAGGTGAAATTCCAAGTGGAGCAAGTGGTCATGGTCAACAACCAACACCTACTTGGGTGAAACAACAACCACTTGTTTGGGGTCAACCAATGTCGCAACCCATTATGTGCACACAATATCCAGTAGGGGGGGAATATAACCAATTTAATCCCCCTACTACCAATCCATGTCCTACAGTACCCTATCCAAGAGGTATGACTAATCAATGGTCACAACCTACTGTGGGTTATAATGCCCAACAACCGATTGCCCCTAATCAACCCCCAACGCAAAATCCTTTAGTTTACCAACAACCAAATATGGGTGGTCAATACGACTATCATGTACAATAACAACCGGCTTATGGCCCTACTGATGTTTCTATGCCATACCAATATTACAACTACCCAAAACCAAATAGGCAGCTTCCCTTCTTGACGACTTTAGTATTACCAGACTTAAATAAACTTATTAATGATCCCATCATGCATGGGATCATTTAATGACCCCACTATCCCCTACTTTGTATAATGTAGCGGGTGCAATTCCAAGTGGAGTAGGTGGTCATGTTCAACAACCAACACCTACTTGGGGGAAACAACAGCCACCTGTTTGGGGTCAACCAATGTTGCAATCCATCACAGGCACACAATATCCAACAGGGGGGAAATATAACCAATTTAATCCCTTACTACCAATCCATGTCTTGCAGTACCTTACCTAGGAGGTATGACTAATCAATGGTCACAACCTGCTGTGGGTTATAATCCCCAACAACCGGTTTCCCCTAATCAACCCTTGCTACAAAATCCTCCAGTTTACCAACAACCAAATATGGGTGGTCAATACGGCTATCATGTACAACAACAACCAACTTATTTCCCTACTGGTGTTGCTATGCCATATCAATATTATAACTACCCACAGCCAAATAGGCAGCTTCCCTTCTTGGTGACTTTAGATTTATCAGACTTATCCAGACTTAGAAATGATCCCATAATGTATGACACTTTTTGGACACCCATACCTGCCAAATTACCATATGATATACCTAAGTTTGATGGCAAGCATGGAGAAGACCCAAAAAATCATGTTATGACTTTCCATCTTTGGTGTTCATCGAACTCTTTGATGGATGATTCCATACATTTGAGGCTTTTCCAACGTACTCTTACCAGAACAACTACCAAATAGTATATTGAGTTGCCGCAACATTCTTTTGGCAATTTCAATTCTCTGGTAATGTCCTTTTTGACACATTTTCAATTTCCAATTAGGTATGAAACGAGAATGGAATTAGTGACTTCACTTCACCAGTCTGCTTCTACTCACATATCTGACCACATTCGCGAGTGGAGACAACGATGTTGGTTAATCAAAGCTCATATTCCCTATCAATTATTGGTTGATTGGTTCACAAAATATCTACTTCCACCCATTTTAGAGATGTTTCTATGGGAGGTACTGTAACTGAAGAGCAAGCTATTAGTCGTGTTCAGTACCTAGACTTGGTTTATTCCCAGTTTGGAACTTTGTATGATTTAATTCAAAATGCTCTTCATCCTACATTAGATCCTTCGAGACTTTCTACAGAGCCACCTGCCGATGGCCTTGTAGGTTTTCTCCAAACACAATCTGCTGCTAAATTAATGAAAAAGAAAAATCTTTCAACTTCACAAGTTAACCAAACTATTTCTAATCCCAAGACTACTTCTGCTCTTGTTGTTTCCACTGAAGTGAATGCAGTATAATATTCAGTATTTTTGGGAACTAAGAAAAAGAGTAAAGGAAAATCCAAGATACCCGTGAATCAGTAAGACGATACCAAAATTCAAGCTGCATATATTGAATCAAAACCGAAGAGAAAGGCCAAGTTCCCTTGCCTCATATGTGGAGGTGATCACTTTACGAAAGAATGTCCTCGTCGTGAGGAGGTTTATAAATTTATGAAGAATACTTCCACTCTGGAAGTCCTAACCGATCCTTTCCCTACTCAACAACAATTGATTAAGCATCAATCCTTGCATGGACCTTCCTCTTCTTCCATTGAAGAAGTCAATATGATTTCTAGTGAAACGGTTCACGTAACAACCAAATCACATAGCTATAACACACCTCTAGAGAAAAAGAGTAATGGAATTTCAATTGATAGACCTTCCCCTTCCACTCCTCTTCCTACTAATGGTCTTCAAATCAAAAAACCTGTTTCTGACACAATTTTACGACCACCTAAGAGTGCTATTTAATCCTAGTGCACGCGCTGGCCAATATTATAATGTTGCTGAATATTTGGCTCAAGCACCTTGTGCTATGTCCACTCTTGAAGTACTCCAAACTTGTCCAATGCAAAGGAACAATTTGTTGTCAACACTTAGAGCTATGGATCCAGAAAATTCCCACACCATCACTTTTAAATTGGAATATTTTAAGTCGAGGCTTTCTCACCAACTTGCTTTCCAAATATCTACGAAAGTTAATGGGAAAAAGATCCATCGTACCATTTTGGACGAAGGTGCCTCTACTTCAGTCATGTCTCTATCTTGTTAGCGAGCCATTGGTTCTTCCGAGATCAACCATTCACCTACTACTTTGAAGGCCTTTGATGGTCGTGGATTCTATTCTTATGGATTGTTATTATCCTTGTCAGTAGAATTAGGGGGGAAATTTGTGTCCATTCACATTGAAGTTGTCGATGCACCCTTAGATTATAATATTCTATTGGGAAGAAACTGGTTCTATTCTCTTCATGCAGTTGCGTCATTTGTTTTTCGTCTTGTCCAGTTTCCATACCAAGGGAGGATTGTTACTATCGATCAACTAGATTTTTTCTCTCCTGATATTAACTCCAACTCAAATGAATATTGTTCCATTTTTTTGTTCTTCGGTCCCACAATATCAAAACATAGGGGTAGGACTTCTCAGACTCTTCACTTATGGGATTCTTTCCATTAAAAAGTCCCCTTCCTCCTTCGCAAGTTGCGTCTATTAACATTATCTCTACAAGTCAAAGCAATTTTTTAAAAGGAAAATCAATTAACTATTCGATATCCTTAAGTCTTTCTGAAGCAATTTATCAAACAATCCAGTCTACGTCTGATGGCTGCAGTATTAATGATCACCTTTTAGTTGCATCAAACTTGTACCATCTACCATATTGGTTAGATTCTCCCCATCCCTCTTTGGAGTATATTTTACAACCCCTTCCATTAGATGAATCTATCATGGTAATTATGTCCTTAGATGAATTTCCTTGGAAAGATGCTCACCATCGATCTTCTTTCCTTCCCCATTACCAATTGGTAGAAGCTGATTTTGAGTCATTGCTTTAATTTGATATTGTTGGTTCTCCTCAATCACTTACACTCATCTAGAATGTTGAGTCTGAAGGTAATTTGAGTAATATCACTAAGACTACTCCAGTCGACATATCGATGAAACCTAATACCAATGAACATATTCATTTGGGCCATAATTGTTCTCCCATTGAGATTGAAACTTATACGACCCTTTTCAAGGAATTTCGTGATGTTTTCGCATGGAGCTATGAATAAATGCCAGGGACTGATTCTTCGATCGTTGCTCATGAGAAAAGCATGCCCCTGACGCCAAGCCAGTTCGAGAAAAACTTTTTCAAATACATCCACGGAAAGCTACGACCATTAAGAAAGAGGTTGAAAAACTTTTTAGAGTTGGGTTCACTTATCCTGTACCTTTGACAGACTGGGTTTCCAATATTGTTCCTATTACTAAAAAATATGGTACAATTAGGGTTTGTATCGATTTTTGGGATCTAAATCGAGCTTGTCCAAATGACAACTATCCCACTCCATATATCGATCAAATTATCGACAATTGTGATGGAAGTGTCATCTTTTCATTTATGGATGTTTTTTTTGGCTATACTTAGATCAAGATACTGCCTTTTGATCAACATAAAATGAATTTTAAATGCCCATTGGGAACCTTTGCTTATCGTAAATTACCTTTTGGTCTAAAAAACGTTGGAGCCACATTTTAACGTGCCATGTCTTATGCTTTCCATGATATCAAACATATAGTGGAACCCTATCTCGACAATTTGCTAGCTCATTCGCAGTGTCGAGAATACCATGTTGACCATTTGAGATCTATTTTTTAGATGTCGCCACTATAATATCTGTTTAAATTCTCATAAATGTGTTTTTTGTGTTGAGACTAAATGACTGCTTGGATTCATTGTTTCTAAAAATGGCATCAAAATTGATCCTTTGAAAATAGAAGCTATCTTGGCTCTGCCGCCACCAACTAACATCACTGAACTTCAAAGTTTGCAAGGGAAGACAAACTTTTTGCATTGTTTTGTATGTAATTATGCTAAGAAAACACACAGTTTTATGCGATTACTTAAGAAATGCGTACCTTTTGTTTGGGATGACCTTCCGCAACATGGCTTTGATAATCTCAAACATGCCATTATGCATGCACCTGTGTTGCAACCTCTTGATTATACTAAGAAATGTTTTATTGTATGTGGCTGCATCCATTTCTACTATTGGCATGGTATTGGTACAAGAAGACAACAACGACCAAGAACATGTGATTTATTATCTGAGTAAGAGTCTTCTCGATTCTGAAACTCGTTATTCGCATGTTAAGAAGTTAGCTCTGGCTACGGTCATTGTAGTCTAGAAATCTCTCCATTACATTTTGCTCTGCACAACAACCATTTTCGCAGATTCTAATCCCATGTCCTATATTTTAACCCATCAAGTATTGGGGGGAAAGTATTCTCATTGGATTGTTATCCTGCAGGAATTCGACCTTGAATTTTTCAAATCTAGTTCGAAAAAACCTTTGGTTTTGTTGAGCTAATGTGTGATCTTCCCTGTATTATTGAGGAATCACAACCCATTGATTCATTCCCTGATGAATATTTGTTCCTTATTAGTATGTCTGACCCATGGTATGGGGATATTATTTTGCATCTTTAGACAGAACGTTTTCAACCTAGTTTATCTCGTGACGAATGTCGTCGTATCCATCACCAAAATAAGTATTGTTGGGCCCAGAAATGGCCCCTTTTTGACCATCCTTATCCACCTCTTTTTGCCTTATCCTACACCATTGAGCATGCTAAATAGATGTTTTTCCCTCACTTTGCTCCTCAAGTCACCAATGTATGGTTGGTTATTGTCTTATTTTATTAATGCTTATGATTGTGGTAATTAGGGATTTATATCTTTAAATATGCTAACATATGATGGTTTATAAAGGTATTTTGAGATATAGAGACTGCAGGTATAGTGGGATGAACATGCTAAGGAAAGGATGGACATTCATCGCTTAAGCTGATCACCATCCATCCTACCATTTCCCAAAGAATGCGGTCTCAATATATTCTTCCAGGAAAAGCTGTACGAGGATAGCTGCAACAGAATGCGACAGATTTGGAGGTCAACAGTGCACTGCTGCTTGCTTATAGCTGTGATCTGAGGATATCATTATTTATGGGTCAATTAACAATTTCCCTATATTTCCTACTTTCATCCTGCCACGGTTGTAACAATTGTTGTAATTTAGGGCACCTGAAGATCAGAGATCTTCATGGATGCCCAATAATAGGGATAGGATGTTATGATTTACATTGTATAAATATGGGGAACTTTTCTGAGCCAGGGGTTGAACCCTTAACCAATTTATTGTATTAGCTGCGACTGAGGATTGTGTAATTGATCCGCCTTCTTAATACAAGGAGTTACTTTAGATCTAAGGGTTTTAACGTGCGTTATATCCAGCATCTCTGTGTGAAGGCTGGGCCCGCCTTCCCACAGGGATTACTGAGTTAAATTAGGAATTTTAATTATTCTGTTGTGTGATGTTATGTTAATTTCATTTCTTCATAGGAAGCTGTAACAGTTGTGGATTTACAGTGTGTTATTAATTGCATCTCTTGGAAAGCTATAGTGGCATGGTGTGATAGTCGACTGTGTAGGTAATTATTTCTTATGCAAATGTGTGGTAGCTGTAACAACTCTATTCATCCTTAGATCTTTTAATTGTGTTTCTATAAATCCTTGCAGTTTGTTCCTTGCTTTTATGGTTGCAGAATTTTATTCCTGTACTTTGAATTCATAGAATAGTTGAACTCAATTCCTGTACTTTGAATTCCTAGACTAGCTGAACTCAATTCATGTCTTTTGGATTTCTAGAATAATCAGATCAAGATAGTTGGGTAAATAATTAGATGATTTGGTAAACAGGACTCCATTTTCTACAAAAGTAATCTAGATGTGATTTCATGAATCTTTCAATTCTATATTAAGAACATTAGAAGGTAATTGTGGCTGTATTCCTTAGAAGGTAAACTAGATTAAGTGGATTCGTGGGATGAACGTAGCTGAGCAGAGAATAGGATTGTTTATTTACAACAACTTAGTGTTTAAGCATATACAATGCATGCTATTCTTGAAATAAAAGACTTCCCTGGGTTGACAATACATATTGAACGATCTGTATGTTAGCTGTAATTAACTTGCATATCGAGTGCCCAACATTTTGGCGCCGTTGCCAGGAATTTCCATTCAGGAAACAGTTTCCTCAACAACCTCCACATCAATAGCAACCGTACCCTCCTCAATATCCTCAACCTTATCAGCAGTCGCAGAACAATGCTGCCCCTAACATGCCGATACGACCTCAGCTGCATGCTCAACCTAATCCTAACCCAAATAATAAATTAGTCCATAAATTTGAGACTGTCAACATGCCTGCTTACTCCCTTACTCCTGTGCCTTGCAACGATATTCGCTTACGATCAGGAAAGGTAGTAGAGCCTGTAATCATTGAATATGTTCCATCCCCTATACATGAAGAAGGGGTGAATCTACAACATCTATCTAATATGACTCCCATCATTGAAGATGCTGAACATCCCACTAATGTGTCGGCTGAAACACAGAATAATATATCTAACGACACAACCTACCCAGCTGATTAGGCAACCACCGTACCTCGAGAGATTAATGCTAACAAAGGTAGTGGGACAACCTCAGTTTAACCTCTTAGGAGAGTTAAAGAATCTTTATGTTAAAATTCCCCTCCTTCAAGATCTTCAAGATGTACCTATCTATGCTAGAACTGTTCAGGATCTGTGCACAAGGAAACCTGGAAGGAAACCCAGATACCCTCCCACTGTTCATGTCATAGGGAAATTATCTACATTAATAATGGGAAAAACCCTTATGGTAAAAAATGATGATCCTTGGAATCCCATTGTCACTGTGCACGATCCTCGGAATCCCATTGTCACTGTGCAGATTGGGCATACACAGATACCCAACGTACTGGTAGATTTAGGAGTAGCGATTAATTTCATGACAATTGAAACTGTAAGGAAACTTGGGCTCACTAATCTCAGGCCAACCCCCACTGTTTTAAAATTGGCCGATAGATCCACCATTAAACCTGAAGGAATTTTGGATGATCTCATCATCTCAGTCAACTCTTGGGAGTACCCTGCTGACTTCTTGGTTTTACAACCTAAGTCGTAGCTAGGAGGGCACCCACTGATCCTGGGAAGACCTTGGTTAGCCACAGCCGATGCTTGCATCAGCTGCCGATCTGGGTCTATGATCATATCAGATGGCACTGAGACAAAGAACCTCACTCTCTATCCTCCAGCTCGATGGAGCCTAAAAGCTGAAACTCCTTTATGGATGGAGCCAGAGGAAGAAGGGGGCGTTCAACCATTATTAACGATAGGGAAGGATTTAACCTTTAAGGATGAAACTAAAGACGATGCCACTAATAATTTCATCAGCGAACCCACTTCGGTCAATAAAGAAATTTATCAAACCCTGAATATTACTCTAGGTGAGGAAGAGCAAGAGAATTCCACGGAAGAAGCATTAGTCAGTGACACGCATATAGTCCCAGTATTGAAAAATTCGAAAAGCATTCCTGTCGAAATAGAGTCTGGAAAAACCTTGAATATTAACCCCATTCTCTCCCTAGATGAACATAAGCACCTGATCAGTCTTTTAAAAGAACATAAGGGGGCATTTGCCTGGGAGTACACAGACATGAGGGGTATTCCCTCTAACCTGCGCACCCATCATATTTATATTTAAAGTGACTCCCGGCCTATGTGCCAGCCTCAACGACGAATGAACCCCAATCTTAGGGACATAGTGAAGGAAGAAATTCAGAAACTCTTGGAAGCAGGATTTATATATCCCATTTCAGACAGTGAGTGGGTGTCCCCACTCGTAATAGTACCCAAGAAAAATCGTAAATGGAGAGTCTGCGTGGACTATAGAGAGCTAAAAAAGGCAACACAAAAAGATAATTTTCCCTTGCCTTTTATCGATCAAGTACTCGACACCTTATCGGGGAAGATGTTCTTCTCCTTCCTGGATGGGTTTAGCGGGTACAATCAAATTTAGATTGCTGCTCAAGACCAAGACAAAACTACCTTCACCTGTCCTTGGGGAATGTTTGCATACAGAGTGCTTCCCTTTGGCTTGTGCAATGCACCAGCAACATTTCAAAGAGATGTGATTGGCATATTTTTAGAATTAGTTAATGATAATATGGAAATTTTTATGGATGATTTAACTCCTTATGGCAAAGATTTTCAAGAAGCATTGAAATATTTGGAAAAGGTTTTAACTTGTTGTGAACAGACCCAGCTTGCTTTAAACACTGAAAAGTGCCATATGATGATGAGTGAAGGAGTAGTATTGGGGCATTTCATCTCGGCTGATGGCATTCAGGTGGATCCCTCAAAAATCAAGGTAATAAAAAATATACCTACTCCTGCAACTCAAAAAGAAGTGCGAAGTTTCTCAGGACATGCTGGATATTACCGAAGATTTATAGAAAACTTTTCCAAACTTGCCTCTCCCTTGTTTTCATTGTTAATGAAGGATGTGCAATTTGTTTGAAATGTAGCATGCCAGACATCGTTTGTTAAGCTTAAGGAGAAGCTGTCCACAGCTCCCATCTTAAGAGGACCCAATTGGACCCTACCCTTCCACATTTCTTCAGATGCTTCTGATACTACTATTGGAGCGGTTTTAGGACAGCAGGACGGTTAAGTACCTTATGCAATTTATTATATTAGTCAAAACTTAGCCCCTGCTAAACTTAATTATACTGTCATCGAGAAGGAGTTCTTAGCCATTGTTTTCTCCATTAACAAATTTTGACATTATATTACCGGATATCCTACATTTGTGCACATTGACCACTCTACCATTAAATATCTAATGAATAAACCTATTACTAATGCCAGGGTGACTAGATGGATTTTATTATTACAGAAGTTTGATATTACCATTATAGATAAACCTGGAAGAGAAAATGTTGTCGCTGATTTCTTATCTCGTTTCACTAACAACGCTGATAATTTTCTTGTTGAGGACTCTTTTCCAGATGAACACTTATTTGCAGTTTGAACTCACTCCCCTTGGTATGCAAATGTCGCTAATTACTTGGCTGCAGGAAAGATTCCGGCACATATGTCCAAAAGAGAAAAGAAATAAATTATTCAGCAAAGTGCCAGGTATTGTTGGGTAAACGGTCATCTCTTTTACGCAGGCCCTGATCTTGAGATCAGAAGATGTGTAAGAGAAGATAGAATCTTCCATATACTGAAGGCCTTCCATGATGAGCCTGGTGGGTGGAATTTTGCAAACAAAAGGACAGGACACAAAGCACTGAGAATGGGCTACTATTGGTCGACCCTTTTCAGAGATGCAAAAGGATATGTCCAGTCTTGTGATAGCTTCCAAAGGATGGGTCAACCCAATAGATTAGATCAAATGCCTCTACAACCACAGTTAGTGGTTGAACCCTTTGATAGGTGGGCTTTTGATTTTGTTGGTCCTATCAGCCCTCATTCCAAGCAGAAAGCCTACATCTTGGTCTGTATCGACTACATGATGACATGGATAGAAGCTGTGGCTTTGGTGAAGACCAATGACCAGGCTGTGATTGATTTCCTGTATAGTGAAATCTTTACCCGTTTTGGGGTACCCAAGGAAGTGGTTACCGATAGAGGACCGTATTTTGTGTCGCATCAATTTGAAGCTATGCTACGAAAGTACCACATTCAACACATGATAGCTTCACCTTACCATCCCCAAGCCAATGGCCAGGTGGAAAGCACTAACAAAGTCATTGAAGCTATCCTTACCAAGACGGTCAAGAGCCATCGTAGAGATTGTATTGATAGACTTCTGGAAGCATTGTGGGTATATCGTACCACTTTGCGCAACACTACAGGTTTCTCTCCTTACGACTTGGTGTATGGGAAAAGTGTCGTCTTCCCAATGGAATTCGAGACTAAGACTTTGAACACAGCCATAGAGGTAAACCTAGATGTAAATGAAGCCCAAAAGAGAAGATTGAACCAATTGAACGAACTGGACAAGAATCGGTTAGTTGCCGTGGACCAGACAATGTTAATTCAGCAACAGAGATCCAATTGGCATGATCGATTCATCAAAAAGAAGGTCCTCTGTGAGGGAGACTAGGCACTACTATACGATTCCAGATTCAAAAGAGATTTCAAGGGTAAACTACGCACAAGATGGCTGGGTCCATACCTAGTAGACAGAGTATTTGATAATGGTACAGTTCGCCTGGTAACCATCGATGAGAACCGCGCACCATTATTTGCTAATGGTCACAGGCTGCAACTATACCATAAGCCCATTTCAAAGGACGCATTTACCTCACAGATTGCAGCTGATCCAGATTACCAGTTAGCACAAGGGCAGGAATTGTTCTCTGGCCCTGTCAATCCTTAATTAATCACTGTAAATCACACATGAATCTTTGTACATAAATAAATTGTTTTTTTTTCCTGTTGTTAAATTTTCTTTTGCACTTGATCCGTTTTTGTTTTTATAAAATGTGCAGGAAAGCACCTAAGAGTGGTGGTAATTATCGGGCTTGGCGACCAGAGTCATTCTTCTGTAACTTCCTGCACCAATTTTTTTTTTCCGGTAGCTGCGACACCCTTTTCTGGTAGCTGCGACTCTGTTTTACCTTTGCCCATAACTCTCGTATGCGCGGCTGTGACACCCTTTCATTTTTTCCCATAAATCCCATTTCGCGCAGCTGCAACACCTTTTTCGGCAGTTGCGACACCTTTTACGGCAGCTGCAACACCTTTTTCGGCAGCTGCGACACCTTTTTTTGGCAGCTGCAACTCCGCTACATTTGGCTGATTTTTCTATATTCCAAGGTCGTGCCTGTACTAAACTGTCTGATTTCTTTATGGCTTGCGGCTGTAAGTCCTTTGTTATTGGCATAACTTTTTGCAAGATAGCAATTCCTTCAGATATGGCTCCGATTCCTGATGCCGACAATTTGACTCATACTCTAGAAATCATCATGTTTTCGACCATTTTAACACGATGGTTTTCGGTTCGCTGGAGGCAAAGGTTATTACACCACCCCTGTAATAATGATAACATTTAATGACTGCACATCACACGAGTACAACTTTCGCAATGACTGCACATCACATGTTCTACTATTCTCCAAAGGACATCCATCGCGCATTTTCGAAGGTATGGATTTGATTAACTACTTGATTAAGTATTAATTGGATTTGACAATATCAATCATACCTTCGTTTCTGTGCCCATTATTACATCGTTAACTCTCCACTCGTGCGACGTAATGATTAATTATGTTACCTAATAACTGCCACCTTTCTTAATTCGGGATAAATTTCAAATAATCCAATGCGCTGAAACTTTTCGAATTTGCCCAAGTCCACTCTCAGCTGTTCATGCATACTCTGTGCGGTAACCTCCATTGTCAGAATCTGTAATATGTCGGACTGCAACATACTTTTGAAGGAAGAAAACATGGGTATTCCAGCTTGGTATGAACCTCTAAACATGCAAGAACTTAGAATAAATGCTGAAGTTTTCGCCATATTTCAAGCTGCGGGTTGGACTGAATTTTTCCAACGGCTGAATGGATTTCACCGTGAAACAACTTTACAGTTCGCCTTGAATCTTACAGAAACCCACTCAGAGGTTTGGGGATTGCGTATTGAAGTCTCTGAAGCCATAGTGGCTGAGGTCACTTGTCTTCCCCAGGAGGGAAGAGCTTGGTTCGGACATCGAACCCCCACTACTGCAGCTGTACATGATTTTCTAAGGGAAGGGGAGCATATTCAAACAACACGAAGGAGGATAGCCTTACAGTCATTGCCACGACCATGGAATCAAGTTGCCATTTTTCTCAAGAAATACATCACCTGCGAAGGTAGGTACCAAACAATCTATCATTCTGAATTTCCTTTACTATCTCATCTTTGTCACAGGGCTCTGTTAAACATTCCATTTTATTTGCTCAATGATTTACATCATATGGCGGGGTTTGTTCGAGTTGCCAAGCATCCACTCTCCTCACTTACCCACCATGGCCTCATTAAATTAATATTCTTACGAACCCTTGCTCAACACATTCAAACCTGGGAGCAATTTACAGCCCGAGTTCAGGAACCCGCTCCTCTGCCTGGTGTTCCAACAAAAGAGTAAATGGACGTACCTGTACTCGAGGGGCTTGTTCAAAATCAAGAAGAGCCGGTCAATCCACAGTTGGGGGGAAATGTAGAGCAACAGGAGGTTCATAGACCCTCTAATTTAGTTGGGGGGAAATGTAGAGCAACAGGAGGTTCATAGACCCTCTAATTTAGTTGGGGGGGAAGATGAGACTGGATCGAAGGATCAGTCAGGGGAACAAGTAGAACAATTGGGAGAGGATGTACATGAAAACCTTGTGAAAGAACTAAATAGTAGGGAAGCTCTGATAGCAGAGGGTGAAACTGGAGCAGCATTAGATGTTGCGACAGTTGAACCCAAAGATGATAGAGCCATGATAACAGAAGAAAAAACTGAGGTGGTGACTGTTGAATCTTCCCCTCAATGCGGAGGAACCCTGATTGAGGAAGAACACCCTGAAGAACAAGAAAATGATGGAACTGGGGATATTCCTTCTGCATCAGTTGCGAATTTAGAAACTCCAGCACCACAGAGAAAAAGGAGGAAATCAAAAGATGAAATAAAGGATGAAATTAAGGCATCACCACCAATAAGACGGAAAAGAACTAGGTTAGTCGTAGCAGCAAGGGAAAAATGGGCAACCTTAGAAGCACAAATTGAGTTGCCCATTCTTAGACCCAAAACAATTGACACCCCACAGGAACCAGTCACAGAAGAACTGCATATTGAAGGACTTCTGTTTGAAAATAGGCTATTAAAAGAGGAAGTACAAGTACTCCGAAAGGAATTAGAAAATTGGAAGGAAGCATGCAGAAAACAGGGTGAAAGGAAGCTGCACACATTGATTGAAGTTGCAGATCAATTGGAAGGATCAAATCCTATCGAGGCTGGAAAAGGGGAAGAAAGAGTGGTTTGTCCTACGTGTGGAGAAATATTTGATGAGTTAGGTTATAAGGTTATAGTTCGTGCCTTTAAAACACAACATTCTGCACCTAGAACTCTGGAAGGACAGGGACAGCTTGATTTGAGAGATGGTGGGACGCCCAAAGAGAAACTTCATGAGAAGAAGTTGCAGATGAACAGGATGCTGTCACACAAGAACCAACATCTTTGAATATTACCGATTTGAGAGATGGAGAGATTCCCCAAGAAAAACTTCATGAGAATAAAGTTGCAGATGAGCTGGATGCTGTCACACAAGAACGAACATCTTTAAAATTCCTGATGAAGTTACCGATTTGAGAAGTGGTGAAATTCCCCAAGAGAAACTTCAGGAGAAGGAAGTTTCAGATGAGCAGTGTTGAAATATTGTAACTTTGAAGAATATTCTATATGTATCTTTTGTGTTCCCCGATGGTCCTACCAGGATAACCACTTGTATTATCTTGTACCTCGATGCTTCTAATTGAAAGAACTAATAAGAGTCATGAGGCAGTCCCCTCTAATTGTAAAGGTGGGTCATTAGCACCCCAGTGTGGTTACTTGAGCCTACATGTGTAACTCGAGCCTACATGATTAACTCGAGCCTACATGACAGATGAGTTAACTTAAGTGAACGGATGAATATAAATAGAGGTGTAGTGCTCCTCATTTGGGACACACACTCACACTTGTGTAGCACATTAGTGGAGAAGAGAAGTAGCTGGAGAAGGAGGAGGATCAGGCTTTGATCTCCTTGCTGGTTTTATCTTTTATCTTTTATCTTTTTAGGGCATCTATATTGAGGAAGATTTTGCTGGGTTTTTCCCTTTAGGGTTTTCCCAGGATAAATCCTTGTGTTCCTTTTGTATGGTTGTGCTTGTCTATTTTTCAGTGATCATGTTTATATGCTTTTGTTATGAATATGAAATGAAATACTGATGTCTTAGCTAAGTATATGAAAATTTAACATGATATCAGAGCCACACTGAAAGAAGACATTGTGCAGCTATAGAATCTAGGGCTCCTTATTTTTTGGGCCTCTATCCACAATTGATCAACAAAAGAAGGCTAGACTGACTCTCCATTGAAGGGCACATCTTTCTGTTGAAGCGGAATTTGATTCCGAGCATTTTCAGTTTTGGTGCAGAAAATTAGGGCTTTCTACAGAAGAGGAATTTTTGAGTGATCCAAACATAGGATTGTTCTCCTCATCAAAATCGAAGTTTAGAGACTTGGATCAAGAAATTTGGTTGGGTGAAACTCCAGAAAAGTCAAACCCTAGTTTGACCTCGATTTGAAAAAACCCTAAATACTAAAACTGCTAAGTTTTGGTACATTCGCTATATCCTGATATTGGCGAAGGATCAAGAGTTGAAAATTGCAGAGGCCGAAGATGAAATCCTGATTTACACTTTAGCGAAAATTCAACCTCAGATTCGCTATATTCTAGGAGATATGATCCCTCCAAGTTAGGGTTATATCCTCTTCCAAAATTCATCTCTAAACAGGACACCAGGGGATAATTGATGTAGCGTGGGCTATAGAGGTCCAAACGGAATTCCTAAAGATGTTACAGAAAAAGCACGGGATTTAATTTCTATGGTCCGAATTTTAGAACCTGAAGATGAACCAGTGACACGTGGCATGCCGTACAACTTCACTGTTCTGAACAGTCTTGTAACAGGTCACCTTGGGAAAATGATCATAAATCCCAATTGGTAAAACCAATTCTGATGAAACTGGTGGTTTTGGATTAGGGACATTTGAGGTTACCTCAGTACGAAATTTCAGACACAGAGGAGCAGTAATTTCGGAGATATCACAGAAACAGTAACAGGAATTTCTGCAGAAGAAATTGGAAAACTAGGGCTTCCTGTTCCGAGAGCTTCCCTCCACTGTTTTCAGAAAAGGAGTACATTGGACAGCTCCATTTGAAGAGATCTATCTTTCTATCCAATCAGATCTGAAATATTTCAAGTTTTTAAAATTAGGGTTTTTCTACA
>LPNX010074812.1:38867-126004 GCA_001517045.1 Pseudotsuga menziesii | reverse complement strand
ACACCTCAAATCGGTAAGATCTAATCTTTTGCTATTTGCATTTGAGGTTCTCATTTCAAAGTGATCTATCACATCAGCTTGATGATAAGATTGGTGAAGTTAAAAACTTCCAAGCATGGAAGTATTTGATCTCTCTGAAGAAATTGAATTGGACACCTACATGAGTAGAGAGGTTTCAGTTCTAGAGGGAGATGAGCCTCAAATCCTTACACAAGAAGAACTTGATCAAGGCCAAGAAGATCATTGTTGATTCAATCATGAATCAACTTGTACAACAAGTGTCTTCCCTAAAGACACCGAAGATGTTTGATTCCTTGATCAAGCTATTTGAAGATAAGAACATAATTCAGAAGATGGATTTGAGAAAACAGTTGAAGAATGTGAAGATCTAGAATGCATAACATCTTGAAGCGGTAGAAGAAGAAGCAGAGAATACAGAAGTGGTGATAGCCACCTTGTATGGCCTCCCATGATCATGGGATTCATTCATGCGAGGAATGTGTGCCAAAAGGAAGTGATTACTTTCAGCTGACTCTGGGAAGAAGAAGAAGTTCGTCTCATAAGAAGAGAAGAAGAAAGATGGGAGCAAATTGAAGATCAAGCTCTCACCATTCAAAGAAGATCCCTCAAGCGATGAGGAATATGAAGAACTCAATTCTTGACGAACCTCTTATCCATCTTATCATTTGGATAAGAAATGATGTTTTCATGGATGAAGAAGATGATGAAGCAGATTGATCAAGAAGGAGTATACCCATGAAACAAACAAAAGATAAGTATTCAATTGTCATTTAATGATATTGTTTTGTTATACATTTGATTATATTCAGTTGATGTGTTGTTTGCATGCATGTGATGGGTAAGTAGCTCATGGGTCTATACAAATATCCATTGTTACTTATCTAGAATGAAACCTATTTGATGACATATTGGATAGTGCACAATTTCAATGATGTCATGGTAGAGATGGAAGGCATATAGAAAGTTTCTGTGAGATATGGATGAATGTTGTATTGGATAAATAGTTGCATGATGCATAAGAATTTGTCGTTATGCATATGTAGTTTTAACCATGAAACTGGTGCATTTGAATTGTAGGAAAGGTCCTGTACAACCTCCTAAAAGAAAAGAAGGATGAGACTTGTTCCGAAGAACAAGTGATGACAATTCAATAAACATGAATCTGAAGCTCCCAGGGTCAGAGACACCATGACGAAAGAAAGAGCTTTAGAGAGCGGTAGATCCACCTTGAAGGATGAATACCACCATGGGTATGAGAGATAACTCAAGATGAAGAAAAGAATGCTATGAAAGAAGCTATGATCAAAGAATAACAGTTGATTATGGGGAATGATGTATACGATATGATTTCGAGACATAAAGGGAAGTATGTAGTATCTTCCATATGGATCTACAAGAACAAGTGTACAAAGCAAGAATAGACTATGACATGACATACTCTATTGACCAGTATATATCAAGCATAGAATCACCTATACAGAATGAAGAAGGAATATAATACTCCACTTCAGGGGGAGTGACTACAGAAGATATCTTAGTTCGACACAGTACGACATGATGGACAACTTCCTGATGGATCGAGACTTTACCAATAGTAAAGTGGGTTCCAACCTTCAAAGTTGAATGCAGAATACTAGGATATGTTGATGATCTGACAAGACGAACTCATGGAAGATGTTATGATGAAAGAATACTAGAATGATGTTTGGGATATAGTACTCAAACTAGAAAGCAAGAATGTGGTATCTTACAAATGGATTTGTAAGATAAAATATGTTGCTGATAGAAGTAAGGAAAGACTTGTGGCTAGAAGTTTCTATAAGAAAGAGGGAATTAATTCTGAAGAGACACTTACTCCAGAAAGCAAGGTACACTTCCTTCAGAACTATGATGGTAGTTCCTTCCATGATGAAGTAAAGACAAGCCTTCCTTAATGGTATGATTGGGGAAGAGTTTGACATCGAATAGTCACAAGGATTTGAAGTTGAAGGCAGATGGACTCATATATGTAAGTTGAAGAAGGCCCTCTATGGCATGAAGCAAGCTCCCAGAGCTTGGTATGGAAGGATAGACAATTTCCTGTCAATTATGGGCTTTACCAAGAGTAGAGCTGATCCTAACCTTTATCCCAAGGTTGTAGAAGATGAACCTGTCATCCTGTTATTATATGTGGATGACTTATTCTTGACAGGGAATGAGAAATAGATCATGGAAAGCAAGAAGAAACTAGCAGAAGAATTTGAGATGAAAGACCTTGGGTTAATGCATTATTTCATAGGTCTAGAAGTATGGCAAAGTTCAGAAGAAATATTTCTCAACTAGGGAAAGTATGCGGTAGAGATATTGAATAGATTAAATATGTTGGAATGCAAAGCCATGGCCACACCCATGGACTCCAACCTGAAGCTGTTAGATGATGACTCATTAGAGTTAGTAGATGCGACTCATTACAGACAGATCATTGGGTCATTGATGTACTTAACAAATACTAGACCAAATATTTGTTTTGCTGTGAACACCTTAATTCAATATCTTGTTCAATCAAGATGGGTTCACCTAGTAGCTGCAAAACATGTGATGAGATATCTGAAAGGGACTATAGACCTTGGTCTATACTATAATGGTATCCATGACTACAGATTGTATGGCTATACAGATGCAGATTGGGTTGGAAGTATCTCAGACAGGAAAAGCACATCAGGTAGATGCTTTTGTTTGGGGTCTGCTATGAGTTCATGGTTTAGCAGGAAATAGTCCAGTGTTTCTCTTAGAACAAAAAAAGCAGAATACATAGCAGATTGCTCTGCTAAGTTGTGAAGCCATATGGCTTCGGAAGCTGATATCAGGTCTCCTTGACCTGAAGATGGATACTACATTGATTCTATGTGATAATGAGAGTTGTGATAACAGAGAACCCTGTGTTCCGTCGTAACACATAGAAATCCGATATTTCTACATATAAGATAAAGATGTAGATGATGATGTTTCAGTATTCCCATACTGAAGATATAAATGATGCTTTCAATATTCACATACTGGAGATACAGATGGTGATAGTTCAGTATTCACATACTGAAGATGTAGATGATGATGGTTTAGATGGTGATGTGGTGACGAATCCTCTGTCCCGAGTAAAGTTCAAACACTTTCGAGACAAGCTTGGTGTGGTTTGGAATGACCTTACTTGAAAGGGGGAGTAGTGATGTTGCAATGGGATTGTATCATCCTGAGACATATGTCTAGAAGCGATCCGGAGACCTCGGTCTTCGAGAATGAAGAGGGATTGTATCATCCTGGGACATATGTCTAGAAGTGATCCGGTGACCTCGGTCATCGAGAAGGTGGCAGGATTGTATCATCCTTGAAATTTGGTTCAGAATGGATCCGGTGAACTTTGGTCATCGAGAAGGTAGTAGGATTGTATCATCCTTGAACCTAGGTTCAGAACGGATCTGGTGAACTTTGGTCATCGAGAAGGTGGCAGGATTGTATCATCCTTGGACTTCGGTTCAGAACGGATTCGGTGAACTTCGGTCATCGAGAAGCTGGTAGGATTGTATCATCCTTGAACTTTGGTTCAGAATGGATCCGGTGAACTTCGGTCATCGAGAAGGTAGTAGGATTGTATCATCCTTGAACCTCGGTTCAGAATAGATCCGGTGACTTCGGTACTCGAGAACGTGTGTTGATCCCGTAATTCCGAAAGGAAGGATCGTTAGTAACTCCGTAAAGACCTAAATCCTGTAATTCCGAAAGGAAGGATCGTTGGTAGCTCCGTAAAGACTTGATCCTGTAATTCCAACAGGAAGGATTGTCTGATTTCCACAGATGTGTTGATCCCGTAATTCCAATAGGAAGGATTGTCTGAGTTCCACAAATGTGTTGATCCCGTAATTCCGAAAGGAAGGATCGTTAGCAACTCCGTAAAGACCTAAATCCCGTAATTCCGAAATGAAGGATCGTTAGTAGCTCTGTAAAGACTTGATTCCGTAATTCTGAAAGGAAGGATCGTTTGAGCTCCACAAATGTGTTGATCCCGTAATTCCGAAAGGAAGGATCGTTAGTAACTCCGTAAAGACGTAAATCCCGTAATTCCGACAGGAAGGATCGTTTGAGTACCACAGACATGTTGATCCCGTAATTCCGAAAGGAAGGATCATGTTGATGTTTTGATGATGATGATGTTGATGTTTTGATGATAATGATTTTATGATGATGATGATGTACTGATCGAAAGATCAGAGTGTGATGATGATGATATTTTGATGATGTTGAATGTTTTGATCAATATGATGTTTGGGTGATGTTGATGTTTTCATGATGATGATGTTTTTATGATGATGATGATGTACTGATCGAAAGATCAGAATATGATGATGATGATTCTGTTCGAGAGTTGAAGTATGATGATGGTGCTGATCACGATGTTACTAATCAGAATGTGATGATGTTGCTGATTGAAAGGTCAAAATGCTGAAGATGTCTTTGCTGATCGAAAGATCAAAGTGCTGAAGATATTGCTGATAAAAATGATGAAGATATTGGTGATGATCGAAAGGTCAAAGTGCTGAAGATGTTACTGCTGATCGAAAGGTCAAAGTGTTGAAGATGTTGCTGAAAATGTTGTTGACCGAAAGGTCAAAGTGCCGAAGATGTTGCTGATCGAAAGGTCAAAGCGCTGAAGATGTTGCTGCTGATTGAAAGGTCTAAGTGCTGAAGATGTTGCTGATCAAAAGATCAAAGTGTTGAAGATGTTGCTGATCAAAAGGTCAAAAGATGCTGATGTTGATTAAAGAGTTGCTGTCGTCAAATATTGAAGACGAAGACTCTATGATGTTGAAAATCTTCCAATGATTTATAGATGTGTTACCTTGATGATGTTGATGATGTCCTCTCCTACTATTGTTGTTGTTGATGTTGTTGTAGAATACCCTTCTCGTTAAGGGGGAGTGTTGAAATATTGTAACTTCGAAGAATATTCTATATGTATATTTTGTGGTCCCAGATGGTCCTACCGGGAGAACCATTTGTATTATCTTGTACCTCGATGCTTCTAATCAAAAGAACTAATAAGAGTCATGAGGCAGTCCCCTCTAATTGTAAAGGTGGGTCATTAGCACCCCAGTGTGGTTACTTGAGCCTACATGTGTAACTCGAGCTTACATGACAGATGAGTTAACTTAAGTGAACGGATGAATATAAATAGAGGTGTAGTGCTCCTCATTTGGGACACACACTCACACTTGTGTAGTGCATTAGTGGAGAAGAGAAGTAGCTGGAGAAGGAGGAGGATCAAGATTTGATCTCCTTGCTGGTTTTATCTTTTATCTTTTATCTTTTTGGGGCATCTATATTGAGGAAGCTTTTGGTTGGTTTTTCCCTTTAGGGTTTTCTCAGGATAAATCCTTGTGTTCCTTTTGTATGGTTGTGCTTGTCTATCTTTCAGTGATCCTGTTTATATGATTTTGTTATGAATATGAAATGAAATACTGATGTCTTAGCTAAGCATATGAAAATTTAACAAGCAGGATGCTGCCACACAAGAACCAACATCTTTGAATATTCCTGTTGAAATTGCCACTAACCCTGGGACAGAGGAACCAAAGGATGAAGTTATTTTGATTTTATGGATGAAGATTGCACTATGACCCCTGAACCCTCTCATGACACAGAAATAATAGAAATTGAACTACAACAACAAAACAATGATGAGGTCAAATAGGATGCTGTCACACAAGAACCAACATCCTCGAATGTTATTGTCCAAGTGGCTGTCCAAATGAGAGAAGAAGAACCAGGGACTAAAGGCACTCTGGAATTTGATGAATAAATTTGTACTATGACTCTAGAATTGTCTCAGAACATAGAGATACTAGAAATGGAATCACAACAATAGGGAGATGAAGAAGTAATTTAGGATGTTGTCACACAAGAACCAACATCCTTGAAAATTGCAGTAGAGACTTTTGGGATGCAACAATAAGCCAACCTTGAAGTGGATGTCATTCCTGATATTTATTTAGGTGAAAATGAACAAGTTCCATCACAATCTTCAGGTGATACTAAAATCCTTGAGGAACAACTTCACACTGAAGAAGACATCCAATCCTAGCAACATGAGGAAAAAGAAGAACAGGGCTTTGTCACACAAGAACCAACAGCCTTACATTCCCTGGATGAGATAGTAGCCAATGATCAGATAGAAAATAAGATTAAAATTCGTGAGGAAGTTGCTCCACAAGAACCAACATCCTCACAGTCAGTTTCCAAAGTTGCCAAAGGAGAACCTCAGAAAGATGATGCTGTTACACAAGAACCAACATCTCCAGAAGTGGTGGAAGTTGTTGCTGAAGAAATTCCAGGACGGGTTGCTGTTACACAAGAACCAACACCCCCAGAAGTAACTTCAGATGTGTAGAATGTCCAATGTGGCACATCAGGTGATAAGGTGTGGACTGAATCCACTCAAAATTATATTGACCTGGATTATGACAAGGAGGAGTATCCTGAAGAAGAAGAAACCCTGAAATCTACTGAAGAAATCTCAATTTTGAGAATGGAGGTAAGAAAGTGGAAGAGCCAGGTGGAAGAATACCAAGAAGGGATGGTTTCCCTCACTGAACATAAAAATACCATCAGGGGACTGAAGGAAAAATGGGCAGAAGAACTCATGACCCAGAGACTTCGAGAGGAAGAACTACAGAAGGAGCTAAGGGAGATGAAAAAGTTCAAGTCTATGCAGGAGGAAAAATACCAGATGTATGCTCTTTCTCAAGAACTCCTGGGCACTAGAGTACCCTCTTCCTCTTACCCTATCTTTCTATTCGAGCAATTTATCTGGTTTAAATTAAGGGCTGTGAAAGAAGGAAGAACATACAAAATAACAACCTCAACAAAATTCTTGGAGACATTTTTGAGAAGCAATTTTGAGGACCAGAATTTGCTGTGTGAGCTGTATTTGCATGAGATGGCTTGTCCTTTGGACCGCCATTCGAACCCTGTTCCTTTTTCAGGAGATGTTCAGTTGAGGGCTTTTGCCTCTTTTGTGAGCAATCATGCTCAGTGGGAAAGGTCCTTTCAAACTTTTTCTCACAATGAAGCCCACTCTAACTTGTGGATTCAGAGTGAACCTCAAAATCCTCGTCTTCTCCTTGCTTAACACTAGGGTATACTTTCATGCCCCATCCAAACTCGACATATAATGGAGCTGCAGGAAGGGGTTATTTCTACCTGCACCATCCAGATTTCCATACTTTAACAAACAAATTTGGAAGGCAGTAAGCATAGATGGCAGGTTCCCTCTCCAACCCTCAGGAATAGAGACCCCTATTATTTTAGAAATTTCGAACAACCACTTTCCAGGATTGAGGGTTATGTTGGATGTATCAGGGAGTGTGGAGTTAATTGGATGGGATTGAAATTCAAATTTCCTATCATCTGGTGGCCAACAAAACCATACAGGAGGGATTTCTCATTGACCAAGGCAGAGGAGCAACAATGTTGGAGATATTGGGTTGCCCATAGGGGGTTCATAGAAAAAGAAGGAACGTCTGAGTTCACCTACAACATTTCTTCTCTCCATGAACAAAGCATAGTGCAAGATTTAGATTTAGAATAGTGGAGGTTGTTGCACGAGGACATGCAACAAGATAGTTGGGGGGAGATGTTGGGCCCATAAATGGCCCCTTTTTGACCATCCTTATCCACCTCTTTTTGCCTTATCCTACCCCATTGAGCATGCTAAACAGATGTTTTTACCTCACTCTGCTCCTCAAGTCACCAAGGTATGGTTGGTTATTGTCTTATTTTATTAATGCTTATGATTGTGGAAATTAAGACTTTATATCTTTAAATATGCTAACATATGATGGTTTATAAAGGTATTTTGAGATATAGAGACTGCAAGTATAGCGGGCTAAACATGCTAAGGAAAGGATGGACATTCATCGCTCAAGCTGATCACCATCCATCCTACCATTGCCCAAAGAATGCGGTCTCAGTATATTCTTCCAGGCAAAGCTGTACGAGGATAGCTGCAACAGAATGCGACAGATTTGGAGGTCAACAGTGCGCTGCTACTCGTGTATAGCTGTGATCTGAGGATATCATTATTTCTGGGTCAATTAACAGTTTCCTTATATTTCCTACTTTCATCCTGCCGCGGTTGTAACAATTGTTGTAATTTAGGGCGCATGAAGATCATAGATATTCATGGCTGCCCAATAATAGGGATAGGATGTTATGATTTACATTGTATAAATATGGGGAACTGTTCTGACCCAGGGGTTGAACCCTTAACCAATTTATTGTATTAGCTGCGATTGAGGATTGTGTAATTGATCTGCCTTTTTAATACAAGGAGTTACTTCAGATCTAAGGGTTTTAACGTGCGTTATATCCAGCATCTCTGTGTGAAGGCTGGGCCCACCTTCCCATAGGGATTGCTGAGTTAAATTAGGAATTTTAATTATTCTGTTGTGTGATGTTATGTTAATTTCATTTCTTCATAGGAAGCTGTAATAGTTGTGGATTTATAGTGTGTTATTAATTGCATCTCTTGGAAAGTTGTAGTGGCATGGTGTGACAATCGACTGTGTAGGTAATTCATTCTTGTACTTTGAATTCATAGAATAGTTGAACTCAATTCCTGTACTCTTAATTCCTAGACTAGCTGAACTCAATTCATGTATTTTGGATTTCTAGAATAATCAGATCAAGATAGTTGGGTAAATCATTAGAATATTTGGTAAACAGGAGTCCATTTTTTGCAAAAGTAATCTAGATGTGATTTCATGAATCTTTCAATTCTAGATTAAGAATAGTAGAAGGTAATTGTGGCTGTATTCCTTAGAAGGTAAACTAGATTAAGTGGATTCGTGGGATGAACATAGCTGAGTAGAGAATAGGATTGTTTATTTACAGCAACTTAGTGTTTAAGCATATATAGTGCATGCTATCCTTGAAATAAAAGACTTCCCTCGGTTGAAAATAAATATTGAACACTCTGTATGTTAGCTGTAATTAACTTGCATATCTGGGGCCCAACATTTTGGTGCCGTTGCCGGGAATTTCCATCCAGGGAACCAGTTTCCTCAACAACCTCCACATCAACAACAACCATACCCTCCTCAATATCCTCAACCTTATCAGCAGTCGCAGCTACAATTGCAGAACAATGCTGCCCCTAACATGCCGATACGACCTCAGCTGCCTGCTCAACCTAATTCTAACCCAAATAATAAATCAGTCCATAAATTTGAGACTTTCAACATGCCTGCTTACTCCCTTACTCCTGTGCCTTGCAACGATATTCGCTTACAATCAGGAAAGGTAGTAGATCCTGTAATCATTGAAGATGTTCCATCCCCTGTACGTGAAGAAGGGGTGAATCCACAACATCTATCTAATATGACCCCCATCATTGAAGATGCTAAACATCCCACTAATGTGTCGGCTGAAACACAGAATAATATATCTAGCGACACACAGCCTACCCAGCTGATTAGGCAACCACCGTACCTCGAGAGATTAATGCTAACAAAGGTAGTGGGACAACCTCAGTTTAATCTCTTAGGAGAGTTAAAGAATGTTTATGTTAAAATTCCCCTCCTTCAAGATCTTCAAGATGTACCTATCTATGCTAGAACTGTTTGGGATCTGTGCACAAGGAAACCAGGAAGGAAACCCAGATACCCTCCCACTGTTCATGTCATAGGGAAATTATCTGCATTAATAATGGGAAAAACCCTTCTGGTCAAATATGACGATCCTTGGAATCCCACTGTCACTGTGCAGATTGGGCATACACAGATACCCAACGTACTGGTAGATTTAGGAGCAATGATTAATGTCATGATAATTGAAACTGTAAGGAAAATTGGGCTCACTAATCTCAGGCCAACCCCCACCATTTTAGAACTGGCCGGTAGATCCACCATTAAACTTGAAGGAATTTTGGATGATCTCGTCATCTTAGTCGACTCTTGGGAGTACTCTGCTGACTTCTTGGTTTTACAACCTAAGTCGCAGCTAGGAGGGCACCCACTGATCCTGGGAAGACCTTGGTTAGCCACAGCGGATGCTTTCATCAGCTGCCGATCTGGGTCTATGATCATATTAGATGGCACTGAGAGAAAGAAACTCACTCTCTATCCTCCAGCTCGACCGAGCTTAGAAGCTGAAACTCCTTTATGGATGGAGCCAGAGGAAGAAGAGGGCATTCACCCATTATTAACGACAGGGAAGGCTTTAACCTTTAAGGATGAAACTGAAGACGATGCCATTAATAATTTCATCAGTGAACCCACTTCGGTCAATATAGAAATTTATCAAATCCTGAATATTACTCTAGGTGAGGAAGAGCAAGAAAATCCCACGGAAGAAGCATTAGTCAGTGACACGCATATAGTCCCAGTATTGAAAAATTCAAAAAGCATTCCTATCGAAATAGAGTCTGGAAAAACCTTGAATATTAACCCCAGTCTCTCCCTAGATGAACAGAAGCACCTGATCAGTCTCTTAAAAGAACACAAGGGGGCATTTGCCTTGGAGTACATAGACATGAGGGGTATTCCCTCTAACCTGTGCACCCATCATATTTATATTAAAAGTGACTCCCGGCCTGTGTGCTAGCCTCATTGACTAATGAACCCCAATATTAGGGACATAGTGAAGGAAGAAATTTAGAAACTCTTCGAAGCAGGATTTATATATCCCATTTTAGATAGTGAGTGGGTGTCCCCACTCGTAATAGTACCCAAGAAAAATGGTAAATGGAGAGTTTGCGTGGACTATAGAGAGCTAAACAAGGCAACACAAAAAGATCATTTTGCCTTTCCTTTTATCGATCAAGTACTCGACACCTTATCGGGGAAGAAGTTCTTCTCCTTCTTGGATGGGTTTAGCGGGTACAATCAAAGTCAGATTGCTCTTGAAGACCAAGACAAAAATACCTTCACCTGTCCATGGGGAATGTTTGCATACAGAGTGCTTCCCTTTGGCTTGTGCAATGCACCAGCAACATTTCAAAGAGCTGTGATTGGTANTGGAAATTTTTATGGATGATTTTACTCCTTATGGCAAAGATTTTGAAGAAGCATTGAAAAATTTGGAAAAGGTTTTAACTCGCTGTGAACAGACCCAACTTGCTTTAAGCACTGAAAAGTGCCATATGATGATGAGTGAAGGAGTAGTATTGGGGCATTTCATCTCGGCTGATGGAATTCAGGTGGATCCCTCAAAAATCAAGGTAATAAAAAATATACCTACTCCCGCAACTCAAAAACAAGTGCAAAGTTTCTTAGGACATGCTGGATATTACCGAAGATTTATAGAAAACTTTTCCAAACTGGCCTCTCCCTTGTTTTCACTGTTAATGAAGGATGTGCAATTTGTTTGGAATGTAGCATGCCAGACAACGTTTGTTAAGCTTAAGGAGAAGCTGTCCACAACTCCCATCTTAAGAGGACCCAATTGGACCTTGCCCTTCCACATTTCTTTAGATGCTTCTGATACTGCTATTGGAGCGGTTTTAGGACAGCAGGATGGTCAAGTACCTTATGCAATTATTATATTAGTAAAAACTTAGCCCCTGTTGTACTTAATTATACTTTCACCGAGAAGGAGTTCTTAACCATTGTCTACTATGTCAACAATTTTCGACATTATATTACCAGATATCCTACATTTGTGCACACTGACCACTCTGCCATTAAATATCTAATGAATAAACCTATTACTAATGCCAAGGTGACTAGATGGATTTTATTATTACAGGAGTTTGATATTACCATTATAGATAAACCTGGAAGAGAAAAAGTTGTCGCTGATTTCTTATCTCGTTTCACTAACAGTGATGATAATTTCCCGTTGAGGACTCTTTTCCAGATGAACACTTATTTGCAGTTTCGGCTCACTCCCCTTGGTATGCAGATGTCGCTAATTACTTGGCTACAGGAAAGATTCTGGCACATATGTCCAAAAGAGAAAAGAAAAAAATTATTCAGCAAAGTGCCAGGTATTGTTGGGTAAACGATCATCTCTTTTACACAGGCCCTGATCTTGAGATCATAATATGTGTAAGAGAAGATGAAATCTTCCATATACTGAAGGCTTTCCAGGATGAGCCTTATGGGGGGCATTTTGCAAATAGAAGGACAAGACACAAAGCACTGAGAATGGGCTACTATTGGCCGAACCTTTTCAAAGATGCAAAAAGATATGTCCAGTCTTGTGATAGCTTCCAAAGGATGGGTCAGCCCAGTAGATTAGATTAAATGCCTCTGCAATCACAGTTAGTGGTTGAACCCTTTGATAGGTGGGCTTTATATTTTGTTGGTCCTATCAGCCCTCATTCCAAGCAGAAAGTCTACATCTTGGTCTATACCGACTACATGACGAAATGGGTAGAAGTTGTGGATTTGGTGAAGGCCAATGACTAGGCTATGATTGATTTCCTGTATAGTGAAATATTTACCCATTTTGGGGTACCCAAGGAAGCTGTTACTGATGGAGGACAACAGTTTGTGTCGCATCAATTTGAAACTCTGCAATGAAAGTACCACATTTAGCACATGATAGCTTCACCTTACCATCCCCAAGCCAATGGAAAAGTGGAAAGCACTAACAAAGTCATTGAAGCTATCCTTACCAAGACGGTCAAGAGCCATCGTAGAGATTGGGCTGATAGACTTCTGGAAGCATTGTGGGTATATCGTACCACTTGGCGCAACACTACATGTTTCTCTCCTTATGACTTGGTGTATGGGAAAAGTGCCGTCTTCCCAATTGAATTCGAGATTAATACTTTGAAGACAGCCATAGAGGTAAACCTAGATGTAACTGAAGCCCAGAAGAAAAGATTGAACCAATTGAGTTAACTGGACAAGAACCGGTTAGATACCGTGGACCAGACAATGTTAATTCAGCAACAGAGATCCAATTGGCATGACCGATTCATCAAAAAGAAGGTCTTCTATGAGGGAGACTAGGCACTACTATACGATTCCAGATTCAGAAGAGATTTCAAGGGTAAACTACGCACAAGATGGTTTGGCCCATACCTAGTAGACAGAGTATTTGATAATGGTATAGTCTGCCCGGTAACCATCGATGAGAACCGCACACCATTATTTGCTAATGGTCACAGGATGCGACTATACCATAAGCCCATTTCAAAGGAAGCATTTACCTCACAGATTGCAGCTGATCCAGATTACCAGTTAGCACAAGGGCAAAATTTTTTCTCTGCCCCTGTCAATCCTTAATTAATCACTGTAAATCGCACATGAATCTTTGTACATAAATAAATTGTTTTTTTCTTCCTGTTATTAATTTTTCTTTTGCACTTGATCCATTTTTGTTTTAATAAAATGTGCAGGAAAGCGCCTAAGAGTGGTGGTCATTATCGGGCCTGGCAACCAAAATCATTCTTCTGTAACTTCCTGCACCATTTTTTTCCCCTTAAATAAATCTGTCGCAGCTACGACACCCTTTTCTAGCAGTTGCGACTCTGTTTCACCTTTGCCCATAACTCCCGTATGCGCGGCTGCGACACCGTTTCACCTTTTCCCATAAATCCCGTTTCGTGCAATTGCAACACCTTTTTCGGCAGCTGCGACACCTTTTCCAGCAGTTGCAACACCTTTTCCGGCAGCTGTGACACCATTTTCCGGTAGCTGTGACACCATTTTTCGGCAGTTGCGACACTTTTTTTTCGGCAGCTGCAACTCCGCTACATTTGGCTGATTTTTCTATATTCCAAGGCCGTGCCTATGATAAACTGTTTGATTTCTTTATGGCTTGGGGCTGTAACTCCTTTTTTATTGGCATAACTTTTTGCAAGATAGCAATTACTCCAGATATGGCTCTGATTACTGATGTCGGCAATTTGACTCATACTCTAGCAATCATCATGTTTTCGACCATTTTAACACGATGGTTTTTGGTTTGCAGGTGGCAAAGGTTATTGCTGCACCCCTGTAATAATGATCACATTTAATGACTGCACATCACATGAGTACAACTTTCGCAACGACTGCACATCACACATTCTACTATTCTCCAAAGGACATCCATCGCACATTTTCGAAGGTATGGCTTTGATTAACTACTGGATTATGTATAGCTGAATTGTTTTAATTCTCCTTGTTGACATTTTGTTAATTGATCTTTCAAACTCACAAAGAGTCCCTCACTCTATTTGAATATAGTCGGAGCCATACACTTCAAAGCAGAGAACATGTGAGACCTTATGGTTTGATGGGAATCCCTACTACCTGCCACCTTATCAATAGTAAATAGAATAGTCCTAAGAGGACGCTCCGTCACATGTTTGATAGGTATTTTCCCACCCTAAGAGCGTGTACCAATGGTGCAATATTGATCTATGAGATCATTTATTGTCATGTCTCCTCCTCTCAGTCCATAGAGCTACAAAGGGTTCCCTCGCTTTGAGAATTCGGTGAGAAAATAGATGTCTTTCAAATCCAAAGTGAGAATGTGAGTCTTGAATTGGAAATGTTGTTGTTCTAGATCCCACATTTAGATCAAATGCTCCAATAAACGAACATGAGCCTTCATTCCTAGAATCCGGAAGAATTTTAAGATCCCACACTTTTTCAAATCCAATATAGTGTTAAGATCATTTTTGGCTTGGGCATTATGTAACTCATGCTCCCTTTCCTTCCAAATTACCATTTTTGTTTCAATAAACTTGCATAAGGTGATTGAAATAACCATTAGAAATAATCCTTATCAAAGAGTTTTTCATTTTTTGGCTTAAACATGTTGTTTTAAAATTTTTGGGGCCACCGACGCACTTCTACCATAGAAACAGGGCGTCGGTGCACTTTTCGTGTTCACACAAAGTGGTGTTGACGCTTTTCCTAGTTTCAATATGTGCGTTAGCACTTTTTCTGAAAGGGAGAAGAGCGTCGTCTAGGGAATGCTCTTAACCCCCAAACTAATAATTAAAACTACACGTAAACCTATCCAAAGCATAAAATTTTTGCTATCAATTGAAAGAAGAAAGTATAGGCATTTACCTAAATCTGATGGAATGCTGAATCGCTGAATGAAGCTCCTGTAATCTCCACAACAAGATCACCTATCAAAAAAGCCTTTTGCACTCAAACGTTATGGTAAAAACCAAATGGTAAACAACTTTTACTTTTGCACCTTTTATTCCCTTTTTTGGGGTAAAATATAACGTTTTATTTTAATTATATAAAATGTTATATTTTGATTTCACCATTTTCTAAATCTTTTGAAACAAAAGAGGATCCTAATGTTTATTTTTGGAGATTTCAGTTTAAATGGAACGGTTTTTTGACTATGGAGGAGTTTGTTTTTTACTTTTCCATGCTCATTTTCAAAACGAAAAAGCTTTTGAGTGCCTTTGATACCATAGTTGTGCTCATTAAAAACTAAGCGAAAAGGTATCACTTATTCGGGCTTGTAAAACTTGTAGGAAAAAGGAACCCCCTGGAGTTGTCTTTAATCATTTTTTAGACTCTCTAAATATGAAAAGATTGTCAAGCGAACTTGTTTATTTCATGCTTGTAAAAGTATTTGAAAGGTCGTCTATTTGGTAATAGTTTACCTCTTTTTCGGACCGTTTAGAATAATCTACAAAAAATGTTCACTCTAGTTCATTATAACTAAAAGAGTTTTCCTATGTATCATTTTACACTTTTTTCGGATCTTGGGGACTATATTTACAAAAAAGTCCACATTGGAGTCTTCTTTAGTCCTTTCACACTCTCCAAACATGAAACAACGCTGGGTTTATGTCCTTTAGACTCGTCAAAATCAAACAATGAAGGACCCATTTTAGGACCAAACCCCTCATTTCTCAAGTTTATAAACCATGTGAGATTGGACTCATCATATGATGAGTTATATCAAGCGTTTGTTACCCTTTTCCAGCTCGTTAAAAAAAAGAGAGGTACTCATCCATCGTGATGGGGAAATTAAGGGAATGGGAAAACATTTTTCATTTGTATTAATGACAAGTTATAGTCACCCTTGAACATGGCATCTATTTGCATTTGATTCAAACAATTGGGTAATCAACTTGTCTTCGAGTTGATCCACTTTCATTAGTCATTTTACTCCTTTGAGTAATTCAAAGAATGCATTGTTTTTCTTTGCATTATGTTCTGGTCTCTGCCTCGTTGAGTCAATGCTACCAAGTCACTTGTCGTGTCGTTCAATGTTCAAGGGGAGTCTTTTATTACAACTAACCTCTGCAGTTATCTTAGCTTCCTTTGTGTTGGTCATTCTGAGTTAGTCCCATAGTTGCTTTATAATCAATATCACTTCAAACAACTTTTATTCCAGTTTTGTTTCGATGATGGGGGAAACATCACGGCTCTCCTTCGACGAGTCTATAATGTGTTGCATTTTTTGGGAAGTAATCCATCCCACATTTGCCTTCATTGGAATTGTTTGATGATCTACTGCTCATACAAAACTTCTTAATTGAGGCTTCTGTAAAATTTGTTGATGTTGTTTTTGTTCATTTTCAAGGGTATAGTTGGTTTGTCTATAAGAAGAACGATTTTTATTTTTTGCTTTACTTTGATGTTGGTTGTATCAACTTCTGTGATTTGGGTGACGATAATGCATTCGATCCGTTTGTGGAACCCTTGTAGACACTTCAATTGTTTATGATTCTTGCGATTTACTAGTTGATAATAACTCTGAGGATTTTTCTAACTTCTCATTTTTTTATTTTTTATTTGTTCAGTCAACCCTTGATTCAAATGTTTTAAGCGAGAATTTTCTTCATTTTTTTGTAATAGATTCTTATTGAATTCATTTTGGAGATCCACTTCCTTTTGGTGGACTTTCTCTTGGATTTCTTCTTGCGATCTTTTTTCCCATTTTAATTTCTTAATCTTTGTGATCAAGTCTTGACTATGATTCTTCAAATGAGTAATTTCTTCATACTTACTAGCGACAATCTTTTCAACTTCTTTCTGCTTCTTTTGTTCTCACTTCTGATTACCCTGTGAAATCATCTTTGATATATCCTTGAAGTATTCAGATGTTGGACCTTCTAAATATGACTTCATTGTAATATCTTGAAATGTGATTCTCTTTTTCTTATAGGAAAATTTTAAAAACTTCTTTTTGGCATTTAAGATGAAAGTCCCCAATGTTTTTATCCAAGGTAAACCCAAAATTATGTCACTGTCAAAGCTCAACAAGGAACTAACAATGAATTTTGATGTGACCATATAATCTCCAACATTCAGTTGTAAGACACTTATTTCAATTTGATTCTTCTCCCAAAAGTCTAGCTCTTCACCTATATTTTACTTGGGAATCACTAAATGGTTAGCGATTCAATACTACTATAATTATTACTTTCAGCAGGTGCAATAGAAATGGTGATATCCTTCCGTGCAAGTGTCCCTTTAATTCTAAATAGTATTGCAACATTTCTTTTTAAGGTGATAGGAAAATTTTCCTTCTTTTCCACATTAAAATCCATATTCTTGAGTTTTCTTTGAAATTTATTCAATATCTCCTTTTTTTTATTATTATAATAAACAATACTCAATATGATTCTTCTTGTAAAAAATATTCTTTTTGATGCTCTTCTAATCTTATTTTCCCCTTAATTTTTGTAAAATAGTGTAGATTGGGTGGTTGGGAGGAATGATTGTTACCTTCCCCACCCAGGTTCAAATCTCGTTTTTTGTTTGTTGTTGGAGAATAAACCCAAACCCACTTATTAAGAAACCACGTGTTTTACCTTTACCTTTTTTCTTTCTTTCTAGGAGAACCTCGCTCTGATACCACTGCAATGAGAAGATCTCATTTACTCGAGCTTCCACTTAATAAATGCCAAATAATCCATAAATACAAATTTATATAAAAGATGATAAAATAAGATATGATATGAATTACAATTCCGTTATTTATATTTTGGCGGAATACCCCTTCACTAATAGTAATGTCTTTTCGGAAAGAGATTATAAAGTATTACTATTTATTATTATTTATTATATATATGTTGACGTTTATTATTATTATTATTATTTTATTCATAAGAGAAATCAATTAGTACCTTGAAGCCTACATGCCTGAATGACAAGTTTCTTCGTTTTGGATAGTAGGTTTCAATCATTGGCCTCTGATCGAAAGATTCCGCCAATTATTTGAATTCAACTCATTTACTCGCATTCAAAGGAATGTACTAGGGTACCTTGGGAATCATTGACATCAATGGTTATTTTCCTCTCGCTTGTTAACGGTATACATTAATGATCGGTAATCAAGTGGTTTTTACCGTGTTTGATGTCAAAACATCTATTCACATGGATATAATCGTACTATTCGGGATTGTGATGAAGACCCTGGGTGTCTAAGCATTCATTATCCCCAGTTCATGATGGTGTATTTTGTGATTCAGTCATTTCATAGATCCATAATGTATGTCTAGTGGCTATGCTCAAGTTTGAATCATGATGACATAGATCTATAGTGTATGTTCGGTAGTTATGTCCAAATTTGAGTTTTATTCGTCATAGATCTACATTGTATGTCGGTATCCATGATCCAGACGTTTATACTTGGATCCACAATGTATTGGTTGACAACCATGTCTTGATTCAATCGAAGTACATAATTAAGAGTATATGATACTGGAAAAAGTCTTCAACTGGTAGTCTTTTGCTTCGTCTTCCAAACTACATCTATCAAAGCATTTCACCTATCACATCCCTCTAGCTTCATACTTTGGGTAGCAATTTGTTACACCAAAATCTTGTCATCTTCATGTGTACTTGACTAGATCCCTAAAGTATCTGTGCCAAAATACTTGAGAAGAGGTTAGCCCAAATTCTAGTAGCATTGATGCACCTTTCCTTTTGACAGTAGGTGTCAGACTAGGCTAGTGCTGGTTGCTTATGGACAAAGAGCGCCAATGACACTCCTCACCTTTGTACATGGAGTGTCACGTCTTCCTGACACCACTTGATAGTGTACAAGGTACGCCGATGGTCATTAAAAGGAAAAAAGAGAAGCATCGAGAGTTGCTAGAAGAAATCCCTCGTGGAAGCTTATCCCAACCAATCAGAATAGGTGGCAATTGACTCCCTAATCCCTAGGGATGATCCCTTAACTTTCTCCAAGTAATATTGAACTCCTTTGATCCCTTTTGGCCTATAAATAAAATCTCACCTTCATGGTTTGGGGAAGGACCTAGAAAGCACTCATATTCTCTAGAAATATTTCTAGAGTTGAGAGGAAAATGATTGAATTTTGAGGCAAAAGGCTTGTGGGAAGAAGCACAACACCAAGGATATTCGGTTGCTACTTTTCCCTTTTTTTCTGTTAATGTAATCATGTTTTCATTTCCTATAAACATCGTGTAATCATGCTTATTATTTTTCTCATTGGTCATTAATATAGATCTAGTTCATTATCTTGTATGTTTCCACTTGTTTTTTGTTGGTTTTGATCTTTGTATAGGCTCTTCTATGTCAACTGATGCTAAAGCTCCAAGCTAGCAGAGACAACCATCAGATAAGGTAAGGTCATTTTATTCAAGTAATCTGATTAGATCTAGGGAAAGGTTTTCATTATTGTTTGTGTTTTGTTCTCGATCTATACCATATAGACTAGGCGAACAATCTTTGTCCCCAATGATTGAATATTTCCGCTAACAGACATCTCGTTCTTTGAGCAAATTACTGATTTCTAAGGGTTGAATGTGACATGGATTCTTGTTTACTATCTTTTCAAGGCTCGTCAAAGGTGAAAGGATTCTGGGAGGGTTACTCTCTTCTTCTTTCTCTTCAATTGTGTAAGCTCTCTTTGTTACTTGTCTTTGCATTGTTGAAGGCATCCAAGGTAAGTCTAACCTAGGCTTTTTATGCACAATGCCATAGTCTTGTAAGTGAGACTTCTCTCCTTGGAGACCCTATCTTATATTGGGCTTTGGATTCTTTATTTTGCGCTAGTTAGGTCAAGATCAACACAACCTAGGTTTTCTTGATTTTGGCCCAACTCATACAAAATTGATTTTCCAAATTCATAGAGGTACATTGATCATGATTCACAATTCCTGAAGGGATAAGATGACTTAGAACATATTTTCCTTTTCCTCACCTCTCTCTTTTTAACGAATTACTTGTACTATATTTTGCAAAAAAATCAAAATAAATATTTTGAAAAACCATAAAAACCTAATATTTTATGAAAATCCCCAAAATATTTATTTTTTTGCCCTAGTTATCATCAAATTGTTATTTTACGAAGTTATTAATTGTTGGCATAAATTTATGAAGTTGAAAAAATATTAAAAAAATCCCAAAAAGATTAAAAATCTCGCAAAAAAGTGGTTTGTAGGTCAAAGAGGCCCTAAACAAGGTGACTTTAGCCTTAGGTAGGTAGACATCATCCCTCTAGGTTTTGTTGCAGGCTTGGTATATTGTTATTGCAGGTCCATTTTGACATATAAATCAAACCCTAGGGGGGATTTGAGGTGAAGTTTATATTTGGTTTTGTTGAAATTCAGGTTAGGTTAGGGTTTGAGGTAGAAAAATAAAACAATTGGACTTTAATGCATAAGAAAAAAATTCTAAATCTAAGCTAGAAACCAAGTAGTACAACTGTGAACACACAAGATAAATATAAAACATAATTTTCATCTCTTTCAACTTTAACAGTCCTAAGGGTCCCCGCGTTAAATTCGAAGCATATACAAACAATAAACAATAGCAGGAGTAATTATAGATAAGCTAATCATCAATTTAAACAAAACTCACAAATGTCACCAATAAAAGAAAACAATAGTGGTTTAGACCTTCTTTATACTCAGATATATTTTCCAGATCATATCTTGTCTTTTGAAGACAAGCCACTAAGGAACAATGGACATACCTTAGAGATAGATAGATAGGTATTTGTAGGGTAGAGTTAGAAAAATACAAACCTCAAGATGTTAACAAGATACAATTAAAAAAATAGGTTGGAATTTCAAACTCAGGCTGCTATAAATGACAATCCTTTAGGAAAGTCCTACACCAAGCAAACAGTTGCTCTTGTCAAATGTGTAGAGGAAACCTTAATCCAAATACTAGCACCCTCAGGATGTGTCACACTTTCATACACAATAGCAATCTCACAAACACCCTTTAAACAGGCTCAAGCCACTACAACAGGCTAACCAAGATTACAATAGTCAAACAAAGGTCATGGGTTAGCCTACATCATCCGAACAAAGTCACAGTTTACCCTACAATTTTGCATCCCACAAAATGGTTACGACCCAGCTTAAAACCCAACAAAAATATCATGACCCAACTTAGGAAGTCACATTTTAGTGTTAGTAGCCCTCAAAGAGGTCACACACAACATAAGGAGGTCACACACAACATAAAGGACCATCAAGAGATCACGACTCATACATATGAGCAATAACAATGTCACAGACCAACATAGGCAACATACAAAGGGTCACGACCATAGTATAGAAGCTAGTAGGAGGTCATGACTGATTTTAGCAGCCAACAAGAGCTAAGGGATCAGTATGGGCAGCCAATAGAAGGTCATGATTTGCTCACAGATAGCAACAACAATCACTTTGACAAGTAGCAGAGGTAGCGACTCATGAAAACTAGAGTTTAGCACTAAAACCTAGGAATCAAGCAACATTAAACCCTAGACGTTAAGCAGAGGAGTAACAACTAACCCTTAGAGCAGTGATAAAATTAGATCTTGAATATTCTCTTGTCAAGTCACTCTCTAAATGAAGCTTAAGACTTGAATTTATAATCTTAACAAGTCTTCTAGAAGGGTCACCTAGCTTTTAGGAGTGTTCCCAATAGTAACATAAAATAATGTTATGTTAACTTAGGATAGGGTACCAATGGTCAAGTGGTCATACAAAATAAAAACAATAAATTTAAGTCATCATGGAAAAAGTGTCAACGTACCACAACCAAGATGGGCGCTAGGACCAATAGGGAAACATAAGACCACAATTCAACAAGAGGGGTCACATCAAGGTGGGAAGACAACCCTTTCACCCACAAGACGAAGTTGGGAAACCAACCCTTTTACCCACAAGACTAAGGACTTTAATCTTTCTCTCTTAAGGTAGATCATCCACACATGTTCCATACAATAACTGTGAGTTTTAGCATCACAGTATAAGGAAAGTACAAACTGGATGATGTGATCCTCTTATCCTCCACACTGACCCTAACGAAAAAGTACTAGGTATATCATCAAGGGGTGGATAGCCCGTTGAGAAACAACCTAGCATAACCATTTAGGAAAAGAGGACATCACACATCATCATCTTGGTCAGCTGAGAAAATGGAATCCTTCATGGATATGACATGATGGATTACTTCTTAGCTATCTTCAAGGGATATGCCTTGCATTGCAATGGATTTCTTGGAAAAGAACAATCAAATATTTGCAGTCTTTCTAGAAGCATTTTGTAAAGTTGGTGTTCCAATGACATTGAGACCACAGTCCTGCCTCTCTTGGCAGGGTCATTGGAGGATTAAAGAGAACATTAGACACCAGAGTCTCGCTTCTCTTTGCAAAGCAATGAATGAGTTACTTCTATGATTAGATCACACCATAAGTTGAGTATCTTCAATTACCAAAGGACACAAAGGTAAAGCGTTCAATTTCTAAATTTTAACTTGAGGATCATCACTTGCAAATAATGAATTTTCTGTGTACTTCAATTAGTTTCTAAGTTGTGTTATAATTGGGTGAATTCTTGGCTGAGATTGACACCCTTTCACTTTTTGGGTTGAAGACTTAATTATTAGAGTCTTGTTTGTAAAAGGGTGGAGTTGCAAGAAGCCCTTATTAGTTGAGTGAGTCTTCAATTTATCAATGGAAAGAATCAATGTTTTGGTATAGTTATTGAACACTCTACTTCTCTCCTTTGTTGATGACACTGTCATGGTCAACAATACTACTCTCACTCATATTTGAAATTGTGTGCAAAATTCACAAGACACTATTGAGTTTCTTCAACTTGAGTCACAACTCCAACGAGAAGAAACACATTCTGAACTTGCTCCTGTTAAGAACAATCCTCTATATGATTCCTTTTAGTAGCTTACATATAATGATGCCATTTCAGAAGCACATAAGCAATTTAGTGGCCCCACTTCAAAAGCAAAATAAAATTAAGATAAAGTTATGCATACAGAGGTTCCACTTGTTCTTCCAAGCCCATCATCAGACCAAAGGAAGATTTTGTACAAAACAAGCACATAACTGGTCTTGGATACAACATGGAAGTGACCATTCACATTCTAGATTACCTCAAGCCAATCCAGTTTCAAAGTGTTGGGTCTTAAAAGAAATTTCATCTTCATAAGTTCAAAGTTCTAAATGCCAACATTGTGATCGAGTTGGACACATGAAAGATCATTGTTTTGATCTTCATCATTGTAAGCATCGCGGAAAGCATACACACTCTTCAAATAAATGCTTCGTGTTGGAAAACCTACAAGAGAGAAGATTCACTATAGGTTGATCACTTTTTGGAAATGATCATCAATATCCAAGAAGATATTTATGTCATACTGGAGAGTTCATTCATGCGTAATGACACATCTTGCAGTTGATACATTTCTTCTCCTCACATTGTTATTTACAAGAGGGAATGTCTAATGGTCATAAACAAGTGAGATAAACAAGCGCATCAGAACAAACCAGTACTAGGGCCATAGCTTGAACCTTGTGCCAGTTTCCATAGCCTTCAAACAGAGCCACCTCTCTAAAGTCAGAGCTGCAACATTGAACTAGAGTCAGAGCCAAGTTCGTTTGAGATCTAGTTGGTTTGTGGTCATCCTAAAACAACCCATTTAGTAGAATGAATTAGATTCTACTAGCTTTTGGAATGTTCCAGGAACCTTTGAGCTTTAGAGCGAAGTTCCAGAATTCGTGGTCAATTGGACCACCATTTAGTAGAAGAATACAACTTATGCTAGTCTTCGAAATGTTCCATGGAATCACTGAGCGAGAATCACAGGAGGGTGTTGAGGTTTAGCTGGGATTTTCCCAGTGATTCTGCTGGCATTCGGAGATCCAACAGATTCCGAAGGGTTAATATCAGATCCATTTTTGCATCCGGAAGTAGCAAGGAAAACACAGAAGGATTCGCTGGGACCACAAAACCTAGCCTTTCCTCTGCATGCCAGCTTCCTCTTTCTCAGTAGGTCTATCCTACGGTATGCAGTGATTATCAGCCATCAATTTGCTCACCTGGAGTAGCTATCATCCAAACAGATCAGTTGGGGGCGTGAACAGCAGAACTGCTAATCAATTTTCTAGGGCACTTAGAGGAGCCAAACCTCTGCATGTGCCAAGCCATCTATCTAGCATCAATAGACGGACAAGCTCATACAGTTTTAGCCTAAACGAACCTCTCCTCCTACAAAAACGTCACCTTTAGTTTGGAGGGTTTTTACGGTACTGGGGGGCTGTAACACTGGAGGAAAAGAGGATTATTAGACCACCCATTTAGATCCTTATGCATGCAACTATCTCCAGAGTCATTATCAGCCAGAATATCAATGGTAAGTGTTAATATCTCTCTGCAAAACCATAACCCTAATTTAGCTATATTTTAGGACATTTTTGCATGGTGAGTTTGCATGCACAGTTATTTTACAAATTTGTATGAGATTGACTGTGTGAGTCAACACTATCATAGAACATTAGAGAATATCAGTATTTTGGATATTACATGCTTCCATTGAACAAAAGGCATGCATCATTATGCATCATCATCATAGGTATGCATCATCGTCATAGGGTATGCATACTCATCATTAAATATACATCATCATCATCTTAGTGTGCACCGTGTATGCATCATCAACATCATAATGCATAGGAGAGCATCATCACACTATGGTATACATGTACATCATATTGTATAGGAGTGCATCAACTTCATAGAGTATACATCATTATCACATGCATTATCATCATAAAGTATATCATATCATAATATAAAGGTATGCAACACCATAATCATAGCCTCCATAATGAATTCAAATATATATACCAATATAGAGGCTCACATACTAAGATCAAATATGAACTCTATCCATGAGAGACACGTGTCATCACAAGAGAATCCCAACAGAATGAACCATACCTTTTCAAAGATCTCAAGATGAAGAAACAATGGAAAAAAAAAAAAATCTAGATCCTGTCATCACATAGCCATCGTAACAATATTTCCAACGATCCAAGAATTTTGTAATTCCAATTCCGTATGAGAAAGTTATGCCAATTTTAGTGAAGATGCCCATATATTTTTCTGTCACAAAATTTCACACTTTTCTCCAAGAGGTGCGAAATTCCTAAGAGAATTGATGATGAACAAATGAAATGTTTGATATTCTATTTATATAGGTTGTGGAGAAAAAATATTACCTTGGGCCGACATGCAACTCAAGATTACAAATAATTAAATTATCTTTTGTTTGGTCGGCTCACCCAAAAAGGCAGGGTACCCCAACTTAAAAAATTCATATCTCTTCAACCATAAGGAGTTAGAAGATGCTCCACATATCAACGGAATTGGATTGAATAGGAATATCTCCCTGTGATAGGTTTATATGCAAATTCTTGGTGTAATACCCTTAAATTCTTCAATTTGTATAGGGCATCAAGATTCCACACAAAAAGGTGCCAAAAACCATGTTACCTTATGCATAGTTTCCAAGGTCAAAGGATTTAATGAACATCAACAAAGGAATGAAGGATTCAACGGTATTCACATACAAATACTTAACATCAACAAGGAGGAGGTATCCACGATATACTTATCATATCAAGGGTACCAAGGTGTGGGGGTTCCTAGACTTTTGCTAGGGTACCATGATCTCATTAAAAACACAAATGACCACATAATGGGTCATTTGGACTCTTTGAAATAAACACAAATAAACACATAATGGGTCATTTGGACTCTTTGAAATTCTACACTTTTTCAACCCACCAAGGACTCTTTCTAGGGTACTAGGGAATAGTTTGTGGTACTGGGGAAACAAAAGAAACGATTGGGGAACCATAATACATATTTAGGGGTACTTAAACAATCTATAGGGAGTACATGGCTTTTGGCAATGTCCCAAGGGCTCCAAGGGCTTCAGACTTGGGCTTGGACAAGGTCAAAAGGTCTCCTTTGAAACTTACACTTACTTAACCCTCAAGGGAACCTCAAGGGGCACTAAGACACACCGACACACATATGTTGGCATCAACGACAATTTATTCAACAAGGGGCACTCTCCATGTATTAAATATGTACACATATTAATGAGAAAGTGTGCTTTCATGTTAATTTTCTTTCTTTTAGTGGTGATTCTCCTTGTGTATTTGGATTTGTGTTTAGACAATTTTTTCAATATGCCCTATAGGGAAACTAATATGCAAAAAATATATATGATCAAGGAGGTTTGTACTTGAGCCCAATCAAAGCATGGATAGGAAAGGCTTGTTAGAAAAACAGTTCCTCGTGGCAAGAGTTTGATGGCTTCAAGGTCTATGACGTTTTCTACCATTACATCTACATTTCGATGAAGGTAATTTATTCTACTTAGTTCATCATTGACGTGGTTTTGCATTGAAATATTGTCAAGACAAGGGAATGAATCCTAGCATGAATAATATCGCAAGGTGGCTTCATCGATTGTATGATTTTTATTGACTTATTTCACTCATCATGCTTAAAGTAGGTAGGTAGGTTGCATAATCTATTGCACAAGCATTTTTGATGTGTCATTTACTAGTACCCATGCATTGCACTTATTGTTTATTGCATTTAATTTTGATTGGAGCAAGGCAGGACATAAGTGTCTACCTACAATGTGTTTGATGAAATTGTTGTTCGAAGTGTGTGTAGTTCTACAGGGCCAAGATGATTAAGAGGTTCTCATGCATTTCCTGGAGAGGCACATGTCCTGTGGTTGTATCCAACTATTACCCTCTAGATCCTCTTCAGTGTGCCATATCATATGTACCAAAGAGCTTTTCATTGTAAATTTCAACTTCAGTATGTTTGATATAAACATGATGGTGTAGTGGGGCTTAAGACCCTTGGTCTGGTCATGGCAAGTATTCTTGGTTTTCATTCCAAGGAGTATTGGCTTAGTTGCTTTGCTGACTATCCCTTGATGTGTGGAACTCCCCCATCATGTTAGGAATTTATCCCCAGGGTTGGTGCTTCGGTGCTTCTTGGAGTGATTTTATTTGGGTACATAGCTTAGGATCTCCCAATCACACTTATGTTTATGCTATGCATAAAGTGATTGTGCATGTACGGGTTGCCATACTTGACTTAACACACCTCATGGATACCCTCTTGAACCTATTTTCTTTGTTCCACCCCTTCCTCTTGGTCATCCTAGTCATCAAGGAAAAATCAACCACCTTCTTTGCAATATTCAAGAGGCTGTGCCACTTAAAGAAGGAGGGCATTGAGGGAAAACACATAATGTTGGGGTTGGATGGGGCATGCCACTGTCCTTCCAAGTTCAACTTTTCATAACGTTACAACAGTTCATCATTTTTATCATTATTTTATGTTTTGTGAGGTTTAGTCCTCAAATTGTGGGTGACAAACCCTAAAATGTTTTATTTTACATCATTTTAAAACATTTTAGGTACATTGATTTATAGGAGTAAAAATGTGTCTTGTTTTAAAAGGCATGCATTGTCACATATAAATAAAGCACTCCTTAATTTGTAACAAAATATCATGGGATCTATTGAGTATATATCTTTCATTGATGTCAAAGGAATTCATATGACAAATGAATAACTAGTAGATATGGTAGCAGGATAAGTTCAGTGATCACAAAGTAATAAAGGACAATATGGCAGCGTAAATTCAGTGATGGCATGCTAGAGATAATGACATGGAATATATGATGATGTACCATGTGTGATAATGTTGGAAAATACATATAATGGCTATCTATTAAAGGTATGAGTTTGACTTAAACATCTATGAGGAGAAAGATATGGGCCTGCCAAAACAAGGTTATTCACCAGTGGAGATAAAAATGACTAAGTAGTCTCAAGAGGATGCTCACCATAAATTATGGGTTAGAGTAAATGCCTGCACCACATAGAGGTCTTTTATACTTGTGTTTTCTCTATCTGACCATGTATTGGACGGACCTGAGGAAGAAGTTATGGACCTTCCAAAATAGTGTTTTTAGGCAGATTGGATCAGACTAAGAAATTTGTTTAAGTGTCATAACAAAAGGTTGGAAGACTGTTTTCAAATCCCTGCTAGAGGTTGTGTGTTTGTCAGTAATATTTAAAGGTGATATGGTCTTATTCAATCTTGAAATGAATTTTTATCCTTGCTCTTAGTTTTTCTTATGGTGACCAGATAAGGAAAATATTAGTCTGCCAAAATGAAGAAAATGTACTTTAAGTACTAAAGATAGAAATTTGATTAAGTGTCAAATTCACAAGGTTGGAAGAGGCATTTGGAAATGTCCACCAAGGTTTATCTATGTGATGATAATTTCATCAAAATAAGTAGGCATGTTTCCTAGTGAACTAGATACCCAGCCATGAAGTCATATTCTCTCTTGGCTCTCACACATGCGAATTGTCAACCTGCCAATAGCCAAGAAAAGTGTTGATTTGCATGTCGAGATTAAAAAATGACTAAGTGTTGAAACAAAGTAAAGTGATGATCTAAAACAATCATAAATATGACGGTTAGGAAGCATCCCGTACGAGATCCGATGGTTAAGGATCAGTTTTGCAAAAGATGGGTGAAAAAGGTGAAGTTCCGCAAAAGAGTATAGATCGACGGTCAAGATAAGATCCACACTAGATCTATGGTTGTAGGAGGATTCCTCCAAAGGAGTGCGGAAGAAGAAATATGAATCAGATCAAGAGATCAATGGCCGGGAGTGAACCCCACAAAATTCAACGATTTAAATGGAAAGCGGAAATAAGAAGAATACAATTTTTGGTTTCGAAAAGTGCAAGTGCAGAGTTTTGATTCCCGAACCAGAATCCAGAAGCCGAGAACATAGAAACGTCCCTTCCAAAACATTGAAGAACCGATTCTGAACCGGAATTCAAAAGTCAGGAAATAGAAGTTCAAGGGAAGAGTAAAAGAAAGTTAAGACTTTCGATTTCAAAAATCCAGAAGTCGGAATAGTGAAGTTCAAAAATCGGAAAAGGTGGAATTCACAGAGACTGAAAGTTGGAGAGCCGAATTCCAAACCCGAACAAAAAATCGGGAAATAATTTAGATGAAAATCCAAAATGCGGAAATCAGGAAAGTGTTGGAAGTGCGGAAAGGAATGTCCGGAAAGCAGAAATATCGAAATAATATTTGGGAAAAGTTACGTTTTCGATATCCGATTTCCATCTTAGATCTACGATTAGGAATAAAATCGGAATGAGATCAACGGCTTAGGATGAATGTGGAAATAAAAAGTGCGGAAAGTCAAAAATACAGATCGGATGGTGGATATTAGAGGTGAATGAAGATCAACGGCTACATGATATTTCACTATTCAACATGTAGATCAGAATTCCTTCTGTGCAGAGGTGCGTCCAAAAATGGTAATGAAGAATGTCCACGGGAAACTTGCAGATGGAGGGTCAAACCCGTGTTTTGTGAGAGAAACATTTCCAGATGAGCCTACGATGAAGATAGCCTGTAGAGGAGGAAAAGAAGCCCATAGGCATGGGAGAAAGAGAATCCTGAAGGTTTGAAGATAGAGTATTCCCGTTGGTGGAGGAGAGGAAGTACACAAACATTGGTTTGATGAAACCTGCAATCAGAGAAGAAAGTTGATCGCAGATCAGAAATGATCAAATTTTTTTTAACTAATTATTTAATTAAAATTCTTAATAACAGAGTTTTGAAGAGGTGCGAGGATGAAAGGGCACACGATGCTTTGAAGAGATGCATGAAGATATATTTAATTAGAAGATCAAAGCAAATGAGAGGGTGTCTCCGTGGTTTAGATGATAGTGGAAGAAACAGAGACCAGTGGGTGTGACAGAGAATGGAGGGAAGATAAATCTAACATATTACATTAAACATATTAGGTTGGTAGGGTGGCGTTAAGGAAGGCAACATGCTTGCAGGGGATTGTCTCCTCCTTCTAGTGGCAACTGGTAAATAGGGTGTAGGAGCATCATGTCAATTGTAGATGACAAAATAGGGTGTCGTAGCATCCTTTCAGGAGAAGCTGATAAATGAGGGGGTCATAGCCTCCTTCCAGTGGTAGCTGGTAAATAGGGTGTCATAACATCCTTTCAGTAGTAGCTGGTAAACCAGGGGGTCGTAGCCTCCTTCCAGTAGTTGCTGGTAAATAGGGTGTGATACCATCCTTGCATGTCGAAGCAGGAAAAACTATTTATAAATAACAATTTCGTAGTAATATGACGTATTGGTGGTTTACCCTATTGGGCTTCCATGTTAAAATTGTGTTCTGTGTATTCTTGTTGTTATGTGTTTTTAATGATAGAGTCAAAAAGTGGTTAAATTAGTAAAAAGATAACAATACTGATTCACCCCATCTCATTATTGACCAATAAATCAACAATCGGTATCAGAGCAAGGTTCCTTCACTACAATTTAACCATTGGAAGGAAGATCCCATTAAAACCACCATGGATCAACAAGAAGAGATTTACACAGTAAATGGATCTCCAATACTTGGAAAATAAGAATACGTATTTTGGAGTACAAGAATGAAATTATCTGAGGGCATTGGGACATGATGTATGGAATTCAATGATTACTGATTACTTCACACCAAAGAGGATAAGGAATTCAACTCAAAAGAAATCCAATAAAAGTAACTCAATGGAAATGGTTTCAATCCTTGACGGATTACCCGATGATGTCAAAGAGAAGATAGGTGAATGTAACTCTGCAAAGGAACTTTGGGACAAGATAAAAGACCTCTACTTAGTTGAGAAAAGAGTAGAAGGAAGACCTGCTATTCTCGAGGATGTTAGTGAAGATGAAAAGATAAGTGAAGATGAAGAAAATTTATTTATTGGGACAACAAACTCAGATGAGGAATCAGAAGTGGACAGTGAAGCCCAATACATGGCTGCTGTAGATGAAATTGAAAAATGTAGGAAAAGGAACAAAGTATTGAAAGAAAAATTGTCAAAATATCAAGAAGAGAAGAAGTCAAAAGAAGAGGAAGTCAAATCCCTCCAAGAAGAGCTGCACAATTCAAGACAACAAGTGTTAGCTAGCATCAAAGAGGTCGAGATCTTGAAACAAGAAGTTGTTGAATTCAAGGAAGAAGTAAAGAAGCTAAAAGATCAGTTGCCTGTTAGTGAGAAGTTCAAGGAGAGTACTGAATCTCTTATTAAAGTCCTCATCTTACAAAGATCCTCCAGGGATAAAACTGGTCTAGGATATGAAAAAGAAAAGGAGCCAGCTTATCTCCCTGTCTCAAACCTAGGTGGAAATCAAAGAAGTTATGATGCACTATAGAATTCTATTAAAAGGGAAGAAGTCAAGAAATATGTCTCATGCTTCTCTAACAAAAACAGAGCTAATGAGGTATCTAAGAGACCAAGGACAAACAAATATCAACAGATATTTTTGGGTCATTGTTACTCCTGTAATATTTTTGGTCATAAATCCTTGAACTGCAGAACTTATGGAAAGAGTTATGAACATAAAAGGATATATCTAGTAAACCAAAAGGAAGAATCTATAACCGTTTTGTATCTCTTCAAAGATATGACTTTAAGTGTCACATATGTCATAATTTTGGACATATGGCCAAAGAATGTAAGCTAAGGAAGAATGCTTCAATAGAAGGTCAAGAAAAATGAAGGAGTGAAATAAGATGGAAGATCAAATATTCCTTAAACATAAAGGAATATTTTATGGATATTGTCACTGTTGTCACAAGTTTGGTCACAAATTTATTAACTACAGAACCAAGAGAAAAAGTCTAAGTAGAGAATCCGAGAAACAAACAAGGTCAGTAATCAGGGTACCTCATGGAAAGATCTGGAGAATAAAGAAAGACACCAAAGATATAGAATAAATAAATATTTCAAACATCTGTGAGAGCTCCAAAGTTGCTGATCAACAAAATAGTGCCATAGATAAAAATGACATCCATCGTGGGGAAAAGAGGGAGATATAAAAGAATACACCAATGAAGATGAAGATAAAGAAGATGAAGAATGACATAGTGATGATTGTGGGATTCTTTTCCAAAGATTTCTCATGATTTAAAGAGAACCCTAAAAATCACATTAGGAGGGATTATATACTGAGGGGGAGTTAAAGTCAATAAATTCCAATTGGTATCTAATATTAAAGCATGCTGAAAGATATCTTCCTCAAAGAAAATAGATGATGAAGATCAAATGATGTGATTGGTGTATGGTTCACATACAGAAAGTGAAAAATCTATGAAGTAACATAAGAACAACAAAATGTGTGATTCATGAAGACCATGATGTCCAATAGAAGATAAATATTTTATGTTCACTTAGAATTTGAAGTCATGACATATAAAAATGGTTGAAAGTGTAATAAAACTCAAGTTTGATATGAAAAATAAAAAATGAGTTTAGTCTATTAAAAGTGTCAGGTTGAGTAAAAATAACAGTGAAGATTGTGAAGGAACAATGGGTAATTTTTAAAATATATTTATATGTGTAAGGATGTTCTTCCTGAATTTGTCTCTGAAAAATTGTAGCAAAGCTTGCTGTTATCTTAGACCAAGGATTATGTAAAGACTTCTTGAAATGAGCAAGTTACATAATACATTTTTAGAAAAAAGGGGAGAACAACGTGTGGAGGTAAATGATGAGTGTAAAACTTGTCACAATAATATTGGCAAAGGAGAGGAGGTACAGTGACAGGGGAAGCCCATGGATCTATCAGTTAAGCTATCATTCAAGAACATCAAATGTTAAGATAAATGATAATACATTGGTTAAATAACTAAGTTTAGTTAAAGGGGAGATACGATGACAGGAGGAGTTGTAAAAAATAAGAGATGCATGAAATTCTATATCAAAATAGGTGCAGCATTGGCATAACATGTTATCCTTTGTCATTGTTGTCAAAGGGGGAGAATGTTTAGGGGTTGCCATCAATTCCAAAGGGGGATATTGTGGAGTATATAGTTGTCATTGATGTCAAAGGTATTCATATGAAAAAGGAATAACCAGTAGATATGGTAGCAGGATAAGTTCAGTGATGATGAAGTAATAAAGGACAAGATGGTAGAGTAAATTCAGTGATGGCATGACATAGATAATGACATGACATATATGATGATGTATCATGTTGTATAAGGTTGGAAAAGACATATAATAGCTATCTATTAAAGGTCTCAGTTTGATTTAAACATCTTTGAGGAGAAAGATATGGGCCTGCCAAAACAGGGTTATACACCAGTGGAGATAAAAATGACTAAGTAGTCTCAAGAAGATGCTCACCATAAATGATGGGTTAGAGTAAATTCCAGTAGCACATAGAGGTGTTGTATACTTGTGTTTTCTCTATCTGACCATGTATTGGAAGCAGCGAAGGAAGAAGTTATTGACCTCTAAAAACATTGTTTTTAGGCAGATTGGATCAGACTAAGAAATTTGTCCAAGTGTCATAACAAAAGGTTGGAAGACTGTTTTCAAATGCCTTCTAGAGGATGTGTGTTTGTAATTAAGATTTAAAGGTTATATGGTATTGTTTACTATTGAAATGACTTTCTAGCCTTGCCATTAGTTTTCCTTATGGTGACCAGATAAGGAAAATATTAGTCTGCCAAAACGAAGAAAATGTACTTTAAGTGCTAAAGATAGAAATTTGATTGTGTCAAATTCAAAAGGTTGGAAGAGGCATTTGGAAATGTCCACCAAGGTTTATTTGTGTGATGATAATTTCATCAGAAGAAGTAGTCATGTTTCCTAGTGAACTAGATACCCAACCATGAAGTCATATTCTCGCTTGGCTCTCACACGTGTGGATTGTCAACATGCCAATAGCCAAGAAAAGTGTTGATTTGCATGTCGAGATTAAAAAATGGTTAAGTGTTGAAAAAAAGTAAAGAGAGGATCCGAAACAATCACAGATCCGATGGTCAAGAAGAATCGCGCACGAGATCCTACGGTTAAGGATCAGTTCCAGAAAAGATGGGCGAAAAATGTGAAGTTCCGCAAAAGAGTATAGATCGACGGTCGAGATAAGATCCACAATAGATATACGGTCGTAGGAGGATTCCACCAAAGAAGGAGTGCGGAAGAACAAATCTGAATCGGATCAAGAGTTCAATGGCTAGGAGTGAGCCTGCAAAAATCAACGGTTCAGATGTAAAGCGGAATTCGGAAGGTAGAAATCAGAAGAATACAAATTTTGGTTTCGAAAAGTGCAAGTGTCGAGTTTCGATTCCCGAACCGAAAGCCGAAAGCCAGGAACATAGAAAAGTCCATTTCAAAACATTGAATATCTGATTCTGAAGCGGAAGTTGGAAGTCGGGAAAATAAATTTCAAGGGAAGAGTAAAAGAAAGTTAAGACTTCTGATTCCGAAAATCTGGAAGTTAGAAAGGTGAAGTTCGGAAATCGAAAAAGGTAGAATTCGCGGAGACTGAAAATCAGAGAGCCAACTTCCGAAACCTGAACCAAAAATAGGGAAATCATTTAGGCTGAAAGCTAAAATGTGGAAATTGGGAAAGCGTTGGAAGTGCGGAAAGGAATGTCTGAAAAGCAGAAATCTCGAAATGATATTTGGAAAAAGTCACGTTTTCGATGTTTGACTTCCATCTTAGATCTACGGTCAGGAATAAACCCGGAATGAGATCAACGACTTAGGATAAATACAGAAATAAAAAGAGCGAAAAGTCACAAATTGAGATCAAACGATGGAGATTGGAGGTGAATGAAGATCAACACCTACAAGAGATTTCAGTGTTCAACATGTAGATCATAATTCCTGTTGTGCGGAGATGCGTCCAAAAACGGTAAAGAAGAATGTCCCGTGAAACTCGCAGATGGAAGGTGAAGCCCGTGTTTTGTAAGAGAAACATGTCCAGATGAGCCTATGCTGAAGATAGCCCGTAGAGGAGGAAAAGAAGCCCACAGGCGTGGGAGAAAGAGAATCCAGAAGGTCTGAAGATAGAGTATTCCCATTAATGGAGGAGAGGAAGTCCACAAGCATTGGTTTGATGAAACCCACGATCAAAGAAGAAAGGTGTTCGCAGATCATAAATGATCAAGAAGTTTTTTTATTAATTAGTTAATTAAAATCGTTAATAACATATTTTTGAAGAGGTGCCATGATGAAAGGGCACAAGATGTTTTGAAGAGATGCATGAAGATATATTTAATCAGAAGATCAAAACAAATAAGAGGGTGTCTCTGTGGTTTAGATGATAGTGGAAGAAACAAAGACCAATGGGTGTGACAGAGAATGGAGGGAAGATAAATCTAACAGATTACATAAAATATATTAGGGTGGTAGGGTGGCACTAGGGCAGGAAACATACATGCAGAGGGTTGTTGCCTCCTTCCAGTGGTAACTAGTAAATAGGGTGTCGGAGCATCATGTCAATTATAGCTGACAAAACATGGTGTCGTTGCATCCTTTTAGTAGTAGCTGATAAACCAGGGGGTCGTAGCCTCCTTCCAGTGGTAGTTGGTAAATAGGGTGTCGTAGCATCCTTTCAATAGTAGCTGATAAACCAGTGGAGCATAGCCTCCTTCCAGTAGTTGCTGGTAAACAAGGTGTGATACCATCCTTGTCTGTAGCAATAGGAAAAACTATTTGTAAATAATAATTTTGCAGTAATTGGACGTATTGGTGGTTTACCCTATTGGAATTCCATGTTAAAATTGTGTTGTGTATTCTTGTTGTTATGTGTTTTTAATGATAGAGTTAAAAAGTGGTTAAATTAGTAAAAATATAACAATACTGATTCTCTGTTATAGCTCAAAATGACACATATCTTCTTGTGATCACTTTCCCATGATTCCATTGCATGTCGATACTTCCTTGACGACACTTCATGAAAGTCACTGGAAAAACACCTAACTTGGAGGACACATATCTTGAGTTCTGTAACTCCATTTGACCTCATCTCTACACCATTGGAAATGTATTTTTGTTAGCTAAAACTTTGCACAAGACACCAAAGTATGAAAATGCCCAGAAGTACCCTTAAAATGAGTTTTTGATGTGTATGCGACTTTCTTTAAGGAAACCCACCTACGTACGCGAGTTGCTATATATAATAGTTGCGTATGCCTTAAATACACGAATTTCTGCATTGCAACCTACGTATACCTCCTCGTGCATGTGACTGTTGTTTTTGCAACCCGCGTACACCTCCTGATAATGTCAAAAAAATACTTATTTTGAAATTCGGGTAGTTTGGGTAGCTATGCAACTGACTCCTTCAGTTGTAACTACTTTGTCTTCGACCCTAACTCTTCATTAAGCATATAAATAGAGGTAGGGAGGTCCATGAGAGGAGACTTGAATCTTTGCATTGTTATGCTAGAGGATTTGGAGCTCTCTTTTCCCACACCTTTTCCCTAGAAGCATTCTCCTTGTGTTGCAGAGTTTGGAGGCTGAGTTCCTTGGAGAAGAGAAACAACAAGACTAGATCAAGGTTTCGTGAGGTGCTGAACTTGAAGAAAAGGTATACTTGTACTTGTTTTCAAGATTAATAAAGATGTGATGTCCTTCTTCGTCCCAAATCAATGTGTCTTGTATATTGAATCTCTGATTGTGATTATATGATGTTATATATTAGATTATGTTTTTATGTTTCATTGAATATAATCTCTTTTCATATAGTCTATTTGGTTTGAGGAAGGTATAACTTGTTTTGCAGGTCTCTTGGAGCAAGAGGAGCAAGAAGAGGATTGAAGGGATGCTTGGATCAACCTTCATTTGGCTAAGGTATGAACCATTCCAATCTCTGAAAGTTGCTTGTATTTACTTGTAGAACCATTTGCATCCACCTTTCAACCCCAGTACGTTGATGGCCTCTTAAACCCTAGCCATAGGAAACTTTCCTTTACAATAGAATTGGTGACTCCGCTGGGGAGAGCCTTGTCTGTTTGGGGTTTTGTTCTCTTTCTTTCATCCTTTTGTAAAGTTTTAGTTCTTTCTTACAAGTTAGGAACACCTTTTGAGTTTGTTGGAACACCTTTCTTGCCTTCCTAGGTCACTTTTTGATCCTTTTTGTGCCTTTTGTCATCCATACGCGACTGTCAAGCTAAACAGTCACGTGTCTTTGTTGTATACATGACTTGCACTACCTGCAACCTGCGTGTCATATGCGGCCTGCCTTAAGGCAACCCGCGTATGCACCTTAATTTGTGTTCTTTTATCATTTTTAGGGTTTTTGTGTGATTTGAGGGCTGTTTATAGGGTTTTCAAGGGTCCCCTACACGTGCAGGACTCATGAGAGGCTATTTTATCTCTGTTAGGTGCTCTTTGTCTATCTTGTCAGTCTCTTTCAAGTCTTTGAACTTGTTTTTGTTGCCTTCCCCCACACCTCCTTCTTTGGCTTGAACTTGTTGGACAAGGTACTGAGCAACCTCTGCTTGTAGGTTTAGATTGGTTCTTGGGACTTCTTGACCTTTGTTTATTTGAGTCTTATTGCTCGGTCTCTTCATTCCAAAGTTGTTGGCTTGTTTACCTTTGTGAGCTTTCCTTCCAAGAGAGGTTATATCCAACTTTAGGGAAACCTAGGGTTTGTTTGTGGGGTGTAGAGTGGTTGCCTATTTGCTTTGCTTACATTACTTGATTGCATTAGTTGATAGGTTGTTTTTCTTTTGCATTTAAAAAAGAAAAATAAAAAAAACATATACTTGTTTAATATGCATGTAGATTAGGGTTTTGTCTTTAACGCACTGCATATCATTATGTTTGAAAAAATAAAAAGAATTTGTTCTTTTGTGGCTTTCAAGCTTTTTATTTGAAAAAACAAAGAGAATAGTTTTTGCTTTTTGTATTTCATATCTCTTTGCTTAGTCATTTTGTTTCAACTTTGAGTCCAAATACCACATAAGTTTCACGCCATTTACCCTTTGACTAAAAAACAACCCTTAAAATAAATGATATAACTTAAAAATTATTAGTAAGTTTTATTTTATAGGGTCATACACCAACTAGCTCAGGATAGAGTTGTGGGATAGGGAGTTTAAACTCCCCACAAGTATAAAATTCAGACGTAGTTGGGTAATCACTGGGTAAATCCTTTTCTATGTTTATTGTATCTGGGAAGCTCCTCTCAAACGGGAGTTAAGCATGAGTCCGCGTGGAGGCTTGGACTGAGGAGATAACCCTCCGATTCCTTGTCAAAGCGTAGACCAAGGTTTTTGCGCATCTGGGGATTCCGTCTTAGATAGGGTTTCGGGCTTTGCTACCCTGCCCACGTGTACAAACCAGGCTTGCGACTACCCCCCCAGACTATCAATATAGTTAAGGTAGCCTTTAGTCTCTTTGACATCTAGGGTTCATACACAGGTACACCGGAAGGCTATTTCTGGTTGACCTTGGAGGGGTTTGGAAGGTAACCCTGGTAGAAGGTATGGGAGGGCGGTGGGTGATTCCTTCGCTTGTGCCTAAGAACATCTACAGGGACACCAAGTAACTGTCTATCAACTTTCTTTTGGAAAGCGTATCTTATACCTGTTTGTTGGTTTGGCTTTAGGAATTTTTATTGAGTGCTGTGTGGTTTGTTTGTACTTAGTGTGCCTTTATGTGTGTTATTTGTAATTTTGGTTGCCTGTCAACCTTAGAATCTGTCTTATTGTTTGAAAATATGGCTAACACCCCTTTGAACACCAACCAAGAGATCCCCATGCTGGAAACTCCTTGTACTATTCCTCTCATAGGGAATGTTGGTGTTTCCTTGATGGCCACCCTGAATCTACCTGGATTCACCCTATGGCTACCGGTGTGGTTGTTTTTGACTCCAACTGTCCTGAATGCTCCTGGTGCTTCTCAAGTAAGCTCCTTATATCAAGGGAATCAAAACACTGCTTCCCCTTCACCTGTAGTTGATTCTCCTCCTTCTTCTACCTCATGCGGTGAAAGTACTGATACTAGTAACCGACAGTCTAAAAGGAGTAAAAGAAGAAGAAATAGGAAGAAGGCACATAAAAAAGGGGGTACATGTTCAACCTCTGCAAGTCAAGTTGAACCTCACCACCTAGCCTCTGCAGTTCATGCTGGGGGAACCTATCCAACCTTTGCAGGTCATGTTGGATCTAAGCACTCGACCTCTGCAAGTCAAGTTGATCTTCACCATCTAGCCTTCGTTGATCATGCTGGTGGGATCCTTCCAACCTTTCCAGGTCACCATGGATCTAGTCACTCAGCCTTTGCAGTTCATGCTGAGGGAACCTGTTCAACCTCTGATGTTCAAGTTGAACCTTCCCATCCAACCTCTGCAAGTCATTTTGGATCCATCCACCCAACCTTTGAAGTTCATGCTAGGGGCACACACTCAACTGCTGCAAATCATGTTGATTCTAACCACTCAGCCTCTGCAGTTCATGCTGGTGGTGCCCATCCAACCTCTGCAGGTCATGTTGGACCCAGTCTCTCAGCCTTTGCAAGTCATGCTGGGGGTAGTCTCTCATCCTCTATGGTTCATGCTGAAGACAATCTGTCAGCCACTGTGAGTCATGTTGACACTATTGAAAAGACTACCCATTCAAAACACAAGCCTAAGTTTCCTTGTAAGCTTTGTGAGGGAGACCACCTTACTTATAAATGCCCTTCTATCATGGAGGTGTGAAGAGTTTGGTTTCATGGTCATCTCGTTTTTGAACATTCTGAAGCTTTTTAACAACCAACCTCTCTTAGTCAGGTTGGACCTAGTTACCCAGCCTATGGTGGTCATGCTGGGGGAAAAATCTCAACCTCTGTAGGTCATGTTGAGAGAAAACAGTCAGCCACTGCTAATCATGTTGACACCGTTGAGAAAATTGGTCGTTTGAAGTGCAAACTTAAGTTCCCTTGTAAGCTATGCGAGGGAGATCATCTTACTCACTAGTGCCCTACTATCACAGAGGTGCGAAGAGTGTGGTCTGAGACTCAAGAATTTCCTTCTCCTGAGCAAACTATAGTTTCTCAACAACCTACTCAACCTTTGGTTGATCAAGTGGTCAAACCAATATCAGCTTTGGTCGATCCCACTCTTCTTTCGGAGAGTGATCCTGATGTGATTGAACCAATGCCATCTTTGTTCAATCCCACTCTCCCTTCAGAGAGTGACTTTCACGAAGCGGTTGAATCGATTCCATTGTCGATCAATCCCACTCTTCCTTTGGAGAGTGAAGTGTCTGCTAGTCACATTATCTTCACTGCCAGTTCAGAACTTACTGAACAGGGTGGCATTGAACTCGTTTCGGATCAACCCCCACCAAGCTCTCGGATTGCTTCCTTTGATTGGGATAGCCTAGTTGAGCCATGCCTTCCTTCTGATGCACCTTTCCAGATAAAGGTCAAAGTTGAACCTTACATGATTTCTCGTTGTATTGTTGATGAAGGAGCCTCAGTTAGTATATTGTCTACTCATGCTTGGAAATGCACGGGATCTCCCATCCTTGTGTCGATTACTAGTCAGTTACTGGTGTTTGATAGAAGAACTTGTATAGCCTTGGGAACTCTTTCTCAAACAACTGTTACTTTGGGTGGGAAGACCATCTTATTTGAATTCATGGTGATAGAAGACCCCTTGGACTTCAATATGCTCCTTGGACATGATTATGTCTATGCCATGCAAGCTGTGATGTCAACATTCTTTCGTGTGATGTACTTTAATCATGGCGAAGAAATTGTCACTATCGATCAGTTGGATTTTCTTGATCCATCTCCTAACCCAACTAAATACCAAGTCTTTCCTTTATCGATTCCCAGTGTTTCTATAAACACTCCCCCGCCACAGGTGATCTATGTGGCGTCATGTCCTTTGCGTTCAATTGCTATTGAGAAGCAGCCTCTGTTTTCATCCTTACCTTCTCGGGACTTGGTCCTAGCAGTTGACCAGGTGAGTCATCCTATACAAACTATGGAGCCTACTCTCCACTCTGTCAATCCATTTGAAAGTTTAGACATGTATTCTATCTCGGATGATCTCCTTCCTTCGGATGAAGTATTCCTAGAGTCTTTGATAAAATATGATCTTCTATTGGATGTTGGTTCAGTTGTGATTGAGTCTAACCTTGATTTGCCTAGTAATCATGAACTGTCTTCTTATGTTGGTCTTGTTGAGTCTTTTGAATCTTCCTTTGAACATCAAGTCAATGATCCTAATGAGTTTGATTTTTCTTATGAATTTTTCAACTCCCGCGATACTGAGTTTGTTCCTGCAGACTCTATCTCCCTTGTTGATTTTTGCTCTCCTTCTGAGGTTGATCTTATTGATTATAAACCCTCGGATATTGGCACTATAGAGTCCTCTTTCGTTGATTCTGCCTTGACTTTAATTTTTATAGAAGATAGCAAAGTCGCATGTGTTTCTGCCAAAGTGACCTATATCGGATCGTTTCTTATGAATATGATTCCGATGTTGTTGTTTCTTGGAGACAGGATTTGTAGTTGTATTAAAAACTATTTACTGGCCTCGCCTTGTTGTTCAAGCTGTAATTGTACTTGCATGTGCCCTGCTCACGCTTATGAGCCTGATGCCAGCTTCCACGCTTTTAGCTCGTTGTATAAGCCCTCATATTTGTTCTCATCGCTGCTCAGCCTTGTATCATTTTGCCTTTGCAACTTGACACCCTTTACCTTGAGGAGACGTTCCCCGAGTGTCCTTATCTTGCTCGCTTTCCTTGCATTATGCATAGGTTTGTTCCTTGTTCTTGGAACTAGTTTCTCCTGCCTATGACACTCGTCTCCTCGCATTTAGAGCATTCTTTCTGCTCTCCTTCGAGCTCATTAAAAATAGCAAGGAGGCCCTGAGTTGACTTTTCCCAACTCGTTAAAACTTCACGGGAAAGATATTGAGTTTCTTTAGGCCGAGGTCTGACTCCTCAGAATAGACTTGACTGCCAAATAAACTTGTCCGTTCAGGCTTGTTAAGAATATGTGAATGGGCATCCACATTGGTGGTAGGTTATCACTTTCTCATACCATGTGGAATAATACGAGAAAGGAACACTCTCTTTTCTTTGGAATGTAGAAGAGTATTCTCAGGCATAGGTTTATCACTTTTCCGAACCTGAGGGACTAAAATTACGGAAAAGGAACCCCCGGTATGAGCTTAGTTTTCTCTTTTTTGTGCTCTGGACCTAAACATGAAAAATATTTCGAGTGTACTTTATGTCTTTGTCATGCTCGTTAAACGCTAAAGAACAAAGCATCGAGTTTATTGTTGTAAGCCCCATTTCTCGTAATCAAATGGATCTTTTCGAGTGATCTTGCCTTCCTTCACACTCGTAAAACTCAGGCTATATGTCGCTTTTGAAGGAGCGTTGGGTAGGTGTTAATTTAACCTTTTTCGGACCTTCTTGACTAAATACGAAAAAGGTGCACCTTACTTCTTCAGAAGCTAAGAGAGTTATTTTTTGGTATGTTTTATACTTTTTCGGCCTCAGGAGACTAAATTGTACGAAAAAGCACCCCTCTAGAGTCTTCTTTGGAGTTTTCAGACTCTCTAAACTATGAAAACACTGGTGAGCATGTACTAGTTCGGGCTCGTAAAATCCACGAATCAGTGCTTTATCAAGCATTCTTCTGTCTTTTCCTTGAGCTTGCCAAAAATGAAGATAGTCCCGAGCTTGCTTTCTTGGACTCGTTAAACCTTTATAAGAAAGAGGGGAAGGGAAGTTCATTCACATGTTTTTTACATCATGGCAGCAAGTCTTGTTTCCTTGAAAAAAGCACCAGTTTTGAGTCTATCAACAGTTGGGTCCTAGTATTTTGACCTTATCCTAATTTAGAGTTTCTTACTCCTCCAGTTGGTCTCTTTTCCAATTATATGGGGAATCTGTCAATGTCTCCTACATTGCAGATTTGTTTCGTTGGACCTTTTGTGTCAAAAGCTGCCTAAGTCACTTTTGTGTCATGCTCACTGTTCAAGGATTAAACCTTTGTCGGCCATTTTGTAGTTGCCTTGACCTTTTGTGTCGGCCATTCCCTGATATTAGGGCATTACATCACGTCTTCGACGGTCCTTGTCGTGAAATTCAATACCAATTCCAGATCCCACTAGTCTTTGACTTACCTCGTGTTGGATGATGGAGGATGCCTTAATTCCTTCCTTCCAACGGATCTCTTCCTATCGACTACAACACATCTTGCTGTGGGGATGAGATTTAGAGTTTTATGACAATACCTTGGGATTTATAGTCATCAGTGGCAATTTCCCTCGCTATTGGGTAGTGGGAATACCTTAATGTCTCTTACTCAATGGATTCTTCAAGTGTTCGACTTCAAGTCCTTGTACTCACACTTGTTAGAATGTACTAGGTACCTTGGGGACCATTTTTATTAATGGTGGTTTCCCTCGCGTTTGTTAATGGTTCTCATTATTGACCACTAATCAAACGGTTTCCTCCATGTTTGACTTCAACCCCTTTATTCGCATGGTTAGGATTCGTACCTTTTGGGCGGTTTGGATTGAAGACCTTGGGATGACAATAGCATCGTTATTTTGCTATTTCCCAAGCTGCGCAAGACCTTGTCACACTTTATATGACAATTTGCTGAGACATAGATCCACCTTGTATTTTTGTGGCTATGATTGATTGTTGAGCATGGATCCACCTTGTTCATTTGTGGCCATGACTCCTTTAGATTTGATATGACGCCTTTTTGCATATTGAGCGACCATGATAGTTTCATCATTTATACATATGTTGGATCCGCTTGTATATTTATGTCGATGATTTGTATATGGACTTGTATGTCCCAGAGATCAGTTTTTTCTTCTTCTAACATTTATCTCTCTTTCAGGTACCTTTGTTTGAGACTTTTGATCTTGGATTCTCTGCTCTCTCCATACTCAGCTGTTTCCTTTATAATGCATTTCGGCTATTGTCTTCCCCTCTAACCTCATACATTAGGGGGCATCTGTTATAGCTCAAAATGACACATCTCTTCCTGTGACCACTTTCCCATGATTCCGTCGCATGTCGACACTTCCATGACAACACTTCATGAAAGTCACTGAAAAAACACCTAATTTGGAGGACCCATATCTTGGGTGTTGTAACTCCGTTTGACCTCAGCTCTTCACCGTTGGAAAGGTACTTCTGTTAGATAAATCTTTACAGAAGACACCAAAGTTTGAAAATGCTCAAAAGTACCCTTAAAATGAGTTTTTGATGTGTGCATGAATTTCCTTAAGGAAACCCGCGTATGTACACGAGTTGCTATATATAATAGTCGCGTATGCCTTAAATACATGAATTTCTGCATCGCAACCCGTGTATACCTCCTCATGTACGCGACTGTTATTTCTGCAACCTACGTACGCCTCCTGAAAATGTCAAAAAAATACGTATGTTGAAATTCAGGTAGTTTGGGTAGTTATGCAACTGACTCCTTCAGTTGTAACTACTTTGTCTTTGACCCTAACTCTTCATTAAGCATATAAATAGAGGTAGGGAGGTCCATGAGAGGAGACTTGAATCTTTGCATTGTTATGTTGGAGGATTTGGAGCTCTCTTTGTCCACACCTTTGCCCTAGAAGAATTCTCCTTGTGTTGCAGAGTTTGGAGGCTGAGTTCCTTGGAGAAGAGAAGCAACAAAACCAGATCAAGGTTTCGTGAGGTGCTAAACTTGAAGAGAAGGTATACTTGTACTTGTTTTCAAGATTAATAAAGATGTGATGTCCTTCTTCGTCCCAAATCAATGTGTCTTGTATATTGAATCTCTGATTGTGATTATATGATGTTATATATTAGATTATGTTTTTATGTTTCATTGAATATAATCTCTTTTCATATAGTCTATTTGGTTTAAGGAAGGTATAACTTGTTTTGCAGGTCTCTTGGAGCAAGAGGAGCAAGAGGAGCAAGAAGAGGATTGAAGGGCTGCTTGGATCAACCTTCATTTGGCTAAGGTATGAACCATTCCAATCTCTGAAAGTTGCTTGTATTTACTTGCAGAACCATTTGCATCCACCTTTCAACCCCAGTACGTTGATGGCCTCTTAAACCCTAGCCATAGGAAACTTTCCTTTACAACAATCACCCCCCCTCTCAATATTGACCAATAAATCAACAGGATCAAATAATGTTTTATTCTTATTTCTCCTTGTGCACTCTTGGTTAGTTGTGCACAACTCTTTCTTTTAGCAAATTACTGGTTTCTAAGGGTTGAATGTGATGTGGAGGTTTAATTACTATCTTTTAGAAGCTTGTCAAAGGTGAAGGTGTTTATTGGGATGGTTAATCTCTTCTTTCTCTTCAATTGTGGTAAGATCTCTTGTTACTTGATTACACTACCAGAGGCATCCATGGTAAGTTTAACCAAGGGTTTTTATGTGCGATAACATAGTCTGATAAGTGAGACGTCTCTCCTTGGAGAGCCTCTTTTGTATTGGACCTTGGCTTCTTTATTTTTCCTTATTTAGGTCAAGATCAACACAACCTAGGGTTTCTTGTTTTTGTTCGAACTTATACAAAATTGATTTACCAAATTCTTAGAGGTACGCTGATCATGATTCCTTAGTGCCTAGAGGGATAAGACCTAGGTCTATTTTCTCTGTTCTTCACCTCTTTTTATCAAATTCCATGTACTATATATATATATATATATATATATATATATATATGAAAAACCCTAAAAATCTAATATTTTATTAAAATCCCAAAACATTTATTTTTTTTGCCTTGGTAATTTTTAAATCGTTATTGTTTGAGGTTATTAATTGTTGTAATAAATTTTTCAAGTTGACAAAACATCGAAAGAATCCAAAAAGTTGAAAATTATCATAAAAAAGTGACGTCAGCCATCAAGGGTTTGTTGTAGGTCTGGTATATTGTTATTGCAAGTCCATTTTGACATAGAAATCAAAACTTACGGATTTTGAGAGTTTCACCTAAATTTACTAAGTCGCCTAGGGTGGCCTTGGTGGGATTTGAGGTGAGGTTTATTTCTTGTTCACCATGTTTGTGGTAAATTGTAGATCTACATAATAAATTAGGTCCAAAACTAACGTTCCATCCATAAAAAAGAGGGCTCCCTAGGGGGGATTGATTCCTCTCATTGATCACCGGGAGGTACATTTTTGGGTGTTTTCATGGTTGGATTTGGGTTTTATTCCAACTTTATCTTGTTGGGTTACTGTAGAAAAGTGATTTGTCTCATAACTTATTCAACATACAAGATTTGTTGTAGTTAAGCCTTTAAAATCAATAATCATTTATTATATATCTTTTATTAACTTTGTTGAGGCACTAGCCTACTAAAAATGGAAATGTTTTGTAGGGATAGGCTTGTTTCCATTGAATATATTTTAGTCTTATTTGCATCTTGTTTGGAAAGCATTCTGTCACCCAAGGAGCATTGAAAAAAGAGGACGAGGGTTACATTGAGGTGACATTGGGTGTACCTCCTTGAAAAATTGTCGATCATAGGAGTAGGTCCCCCTGGTTCCATCGGGTCCACACATGTTGGTTGGGTCTACATACCAACAGATGTGGAAATGTGCTAGTGTTTGAGGTATCATTTGTTGGTGCAGTTTCCAGGGACAACTTAAGGGCACATGACTGGGTTGAAGCCCTATCTCTCTCGCACAAATGATAGTTTTGGTAAGAAATTCGAGGTAATTTTTTGCTTTGTACTTCTATAATATTATTGTTGAATACTAACATGGTGACTCCACTAAAGAAAAAACATCAAAGAAGTATGTCGCAAAATAGAGCCCTCTCGACTAGTGATGACACTGTTGGATGTGAAGGGTGAACACATCCATCGATTGAGAATAAATAAAGTTCATCTCGCTGACTCCACTAAAGAAGACTATATGACATGGATAACATTATGCTAATGAGTCTAATTGGATTTTTGAACTTAATGGCCACTTTGATTTTTCGAATATTTGGGCTCCCAGTCATGAAGAACCAGGTGTAGCTTTATGGGAAATTCGAATGTTTTATGGTAACGACAATTCAAGTTTAGCTTATATTGTGACATTTTTCAAATTAAAGGACATCATTTATGCAGATGACACGATGGATTACTTCTTAGCTAGATTATGCCTTGTGTTGTTATGGATCTCTTGGAAAAAGAACAGTCACAGATTTTGCAATATTTTTAAAAGCAGTTTGTAAAGTTGTTGTTCCAACAACATTGACCAATGTTTACCTTCAAGTCAAGCGATCAAGAAATTATATCAAGCTCAAAATATTGTTGAAGAATTCCCTGAACCGCCTTTGAAGGAAGAAGCCATACAACTGTAATACAATGGACTGAAGAAAATTCAAAAGATATTCTAAAATCAAGTTTTATCCCCATCCCCAATTAGGACAGGATTGGGTCAAGAGTTTTTTTATTTCATATAGAAAATTTTGTTTATCCTCATGAGCAAGGTATATATTTACAAACTAATTATAGAGAAACACACATAGACATTACATTGAAAACACTATTTTGATTACCTTGATTTCACTCCTTCCTCTTCATAGGTTTGGTCATCATGTACTTATAATTGAGCTTGTAATTCTTTTTAATTTTCTTGTTTTTTCACTAAATAAAATCCTTGGGATTTTTCTAGAACAAAGTGCTTGACAAATGGATAAGAGTGCATATTTGTCCCATACTAAATTCTCCTCACTAATTCCAATAGTTTCATATTTTTATTTTTCCTTCAACATCCAGTTGGGATCCTTCATTTCTGAAGGGTCTATCGTGAGTAGGGTGCTCTTCCTCTAAAATTTGGGTTCCATTCAAAGGCGATGGGACATATTTTTCAATGTATAGTGATACATTATTTTCTTGTTTTACATTAAGGTATCTTATTTAAAATATAGGTGAACAATCTCCACTACAACCTAGAATTCCACCAAGTATGATAATTGATGTTCCACCTGTTGTCCGCCGAATGCACACCGTAAACATAAATATTTTGGACTGTTGTTTCCCAAGTGGGAAAGGTGTGGCCTTGGTTTCAAGCAAAGAGCCAGGTGCTGTCACCTGATCCCAGCTCCTCCGTTTAGGATAACTCCTAACGAAGCCAAGGAGGGTGGTCCCTATTAAAAGAAAATCTATGGTTTTTAGTCTACGAAAGAAAAGACTAAATCTAGGAGTTAATATGAAATGGATGAAATTAAAGATTACCAATTACTGCAAACAAAATTTAACCTTAGCAACACTTTAACTCAAATTAGATACACAATATTCAATGACACATTGCGTGATTCATTTATGCAAAAAGAACAAAATAGACCAGTGCCAAAATGAAAAAGAGTGCTTGCAAATGTGGGTTGCTAGTGTAGTCTCAGCGAAAGTATTGGAGTGTCTTGGTTGATAAATTTTAGATTATTAAATGAATAATTAAGGGCACGGATCAATTGTGGGTTTGGCCCAACAAGTCAAGTCCCTTCGAACCGAGTGCTAAAGCGGTAATACCAAGTGTCGAACAGGGCGAGGATGAACTTGCTTGGAGTAGTCCCCTGACTCTGTAGTGATTACCCTTTGCAACCTCTCGAGTTCTTGAGAAAATGACTTGGGTGGTTTTTCCTATAAATCTAGTAGCTCGTACCCCTTTCCGATATAACCAACTAATCATACAATCTGCAACGATGTAGAGCATACGGGGAAGGAGTCTTGGTTTATTTTATTAGAGACATAACAATGAATTGTTTAGATGACGACCGAAGTGTCTCTTTCACCTTTCGGGTACTCGGGAAAGCAATGGTTGGATTGATTTAAAAATTTAGGAACAAATAAATCGGAAATAAAGATAAAACTAACAGTGAACTCTTCGACAGAGAGCACTCTTGATCCACCTTTCGGTGAGATTCAAGAGATTTTGGATTCCTTTTATTACATAACAAAATGATAAACAAAACTAATCTAAAAAATTAAACCTCTCTGATAGAGAGTGCTATTGATCCACTTTTTAGTGAGATTCAAGAGGCTTTGGTTCTTTTTACCTTTGCAATTTATATAAAGTAAAGAATGTGAAAGTAAAACTAAAATAAACAAAGTTTTTATTTTCTTTTTTTATAAAAGCAAAAACAAACTAAATTACTCTAAACAATTATTATACATGCAAAACTAAAACAGGAAAAAGAAAGCACAAGAGGCGATACAGGCTTCCCCCAACTAGGGGAAGGGGGGTGTGGGGGCCTTTGTCCCACTTGTTTTTTATTAAACTTTTTACAATGCTTTGAAATAAATAGTTTCCTTTTAGCCTTGAAAAATAGGGTCAAAAAGGGCCCTAAAGTGATGGGATAGTAAGGGAATGAAGAAGGGGGAAGGGAAAATCGAACATGGACGCTCCGGGTGGCTTGAAACTCAAAATTTCGGCAACATATACTTGTATTTTTTCAGATACCTACTAAAACCAAAAAGCTTTCGATAGAAAATCAGTGGGTTAGATGCAAAAATAAACTAATAATCTACACCTTCAACACTTGGAAAAGATTTTGCAAAATTTTACCTCAAAATGTTAAAGCAAATGGAAACTAGATCTAAGCCTTAAGATGTAAAATTCCAACGCTTTCTTAGATCTTATATGAAGCAAGTAAAATGAAAACTGATAAATATTTAATGATCAAATTTAAACTTGCAAACAAAAACAAAAAATAAATAAAAGAAAAGAGATTTAGGTTGAGTGGTTTTGTCCTTTTCTGGTTGAGAAGGAAGATGAAGAGCTCAAGCGTCAAGATTTGAACAAGGTTGAGGATGAGGGTGCCTGCATGGTATAAAAGTTAGATCCAAAGTGAAGCGATGAAGAATACAAGATGCAACTGAGCTCCAATCTTACTCCAATGTTGGTGATCTGCGAAGCTACACAAGAAACCTTCATGCAAAGATCTGATCTAGTATGGAAATCACATAAAACCAAAAGCATATAAGTATTACCGACTGCAAAGTATAACTCTTGAATCTTAAATGATTACACATAAATAGGCAAATTGAGATGCAAATGCCTTTTCTATGGATTGGAATACAAACTTCTAATCTAAATATTCAAAATTGCATGAGTCACAAACATAACTAAATAGATATCACCTCGGTTAAAAACCAACATTCACCATGAAAAAGTATTACACCAACAGATTTGTCCTCCAAAGGCTCAACTTTATTCCATCAAAATATAAACAATTACAACTCATATGAGCAAAGGTCCCTTGCTTCCGTCCAGAATGAGGAAGAAGGCCTCGTATATATATACAAAAACCAAGCTCCAGAAAAAGATTTATAAACTAAGGATCAAACCGGAATTAAGTAAGCTTTAACTAAAGAGGAAGTGAAGAGGTGATTGACCTCTCAACACACTCAATTCCAAACCACTCACCAAGCTTGGCGGCTTCTTCAATCTCCTCGCGCGAATGTACGAAATATGGAGTGAATGAATAATTAAATGGAAGTTTAGTATGAATACTATGCCAAACTCCACGCTTTTAAAAAACCATGGTTTAATTCATATGTGTTTAGTGGAGAGGGGTCCACCCCACTCCCACTTACCACGACCTCACAAATAGCGTGAGTCTTTAGTGTTGACGTCACCCCCTTGAATTAATTCGCATGCATTAAAACCTCTCGTAGCCTTCATACATACCATGTGATAAGATATAGTTTTAATACATGATGGGTCCACCTCAAACTAGCGTAAGTCTTCATCTAGCTAGCGTGAGATTTCTCTTCATGTTGACGTCACCCATTCAATTAGCTAACGTGAAACCTTGCATTTGGAAATACATAATGAACCAAGGTTTGATTTATAATAAAACACCTTTTATGTGGAGAGGGGTCCCCTCAATCCCACCAGTCGCATTTGATATGCCAACATGAGCATTTCACCCTCACGTCAATTTTTTCTAATATTAATCATCAATTCAAAATTATAACTCAAAGTCTTAAGTTATAACTTTTAATAGGTAGTAAATCCATGGGACCCATGCCATGTTACCCTCTCACCATTTTTTAATTAATTTTTGATTTTTCAAAACTTTGACTTTTGTGTATTTTGTCTAAATTTAGTATTAAAATGTCATTATGATGCTTTGTTAGTTAAATGATGTCTTTCAGGATGCTTCAGCTGGCTGAAACATGGTGAAAATGGTCCCTAGGGTAAAGATATTGCTCTGGGCTTGAAAATGAGCCCAACCACGCCAAAAACGGACTCCAGATCACATTTTTTTTACATTTTGAAATTTTTTATTTAAACCATTAAAAAAATGGCTAATAAAACAGAAAATATTAATTTTTCTCGGAATCAAATGAAACTATAGGGGAGCCTAGTACATATTCACATGACTCAATAGGAATGCCTACCATGTTGAAAAACACTGACACGAAGGCTCTAATAACCTCCTCAGGCCGAAACACCAAGACAACTACCCCAACTTTGGAGGTGTGAGTCAAAAACTCAGAAATTATTAGTCATTTGTTGAACAACCAATAATAACCAAGGGAAAAAACACTTTGGGCTAGTCGGGTTGATGCTTAAGTCCAGGAAGTCGAGCCTTTTATAAAAAATTAAATGCTAGGGCATTTTTTACAATTTCCACAAGGGGGTATGAACATGTGTTACAAAAATTTTCGAACAGGCTCCTGGAAAAAAGCTGGCGAACTTCTGAACTCTGATCACGAACAAGTGTACTTGTTCAATACTATGGCGGCTCACCAAAAATCCACTAAGTGCAAAATTAGTGGATAACACCGCCTTTTAGTGAGTGACCTAAAAATATTTTGGTGTTCGTTCTTAATTTTAGATTTTCATTAAGGGAAAATCACTATTATGTCTTCAAAGCAAGGTGTACACTAGAAAAAAATATTCTCTTAACCTAGGTTTTTACACATAGTTAATGGCTTCTAACCATATGCCTAGTGGTAGTCCTCTAGAAGGTAAATTTCTACACATATCCTCATATAGGTAGTAATATGCATTTTTCACCAACATTAAGAATAAGTAAAACTTAGTGTACTTCAAAGATACTTGTTTTTGTAATCTGCCAACTCTAAGGATAAGTAAAACTTAGTGTACTTCAAATATTCATTTTCACAAGAACTTACATAATACTGGGAAACCTTTGAATCAAAAAGTGATGGAAAGAAATTGTTAAACATGGCCAATAAAATGGAAGGAAATTGTTCTATACTTGAAATATTTCTTATATTTAATAACTTCCCCCACTTCTAGAACTATGGGGCCCAATATGTTCAATAGAGAGATGCAAGCCTAAGTAAAGCATACTTACTTGAAGAAGGAACCTTCACACTAATGATGGAAGAACCATATACACAGAGACACATCCCTATCTTGGATAAATTAAGATATAGCTTTGAAGGATGATTGAAATATTGAGCAGGAAAGTCGACCTTGTTGAACTCCAAGAGATATTGAGAGGGGGAGGGCGAGCAGGAAGGGGGCGGGGGCGCTGAATCAACATCTAGCACTTTCAACAATTTAAGCAAGTGATTTTCTTAATCTAAACATTCATTAATAGAAAACACTGTGAAAAATATGATTAGACAGAAACTTCATATATATATATATATATATATATATATATATATATATAATTTTTTTAAACATGCATCAATAGAAAACACTGTGCACAAGATGATTATATAGAAACTTCATATATATATATATGTCTTTGATTACATAATTTTAATGGGAGACACCAATCTCCAAAATAATGTGAGCACACACTCACAGACTTTGTAAACGCCAATTAGACAAGGACACCAATCCCCTGTGTAAGCACCAACTTCTTGTTTACAGGCACCAACATATGAGGACACCAATCCTCTTATGAGCACCAACTCATAATCAACAAGCACCAACTTGTGCAGTCAAGCACTAACATATCTGATAGATGTGAACACAAATTATGTGGAGCATCAACCCGAATATACATTGTCATTATTCTATGGTCCTTCTTTGCACATTCATCTTTGCGAACTTTCCTTAGCTACTGGTGTGTGTTAGAATAATCAAACCCATAGTTACCTATATTTGACATTAATTAATCAAATTTGTCTTATTCCTAGATTCCTTACTATGCTAGTTGGCATCTACTTGCACCTAGAAGTCAACAAATTCTAAAAATGGATTAAGGAGCACTTTAGAAACATCCTGGGAAAGATTTTGACAACTATGCATTAATTCCAAAATAACAAAAGTGTAGTTCTACTTTTTTTGAAAGCTGCCTTGCTTTTAGTAGTTTTAAGGAAAAAGGGAAAATCTAGTCTAGGAGTAACTGTCTTGTTTTTTTGCCTTAACCATCCTCCTTATTTTTCTCCATCCAAAAGAATGGATCTAATCTTTTTCCATCACTTATTAGCTGGTACATCTCGCTCAGCGAATTCGTGAGCATCTTGACATATTAGGAAAGTGCTTTATGCACATGGGGGATTTTGGCTAGTTTAGTAAGTCTGCTTTTTGTCCAATTCGTATAACATCCTTATGCTTTCGAATCTATGATGTAATTATATATTTGGACAACCTATTACTTGATGAGGTTGGATGATATACAATTATTCAATACAGGATTGTGTTATGCTCCATATTTAGTCTCCTTTTTGTGGAATTTCACATGTTTGACTAGTGATTTTGTGTGTAATTGATCTAGAGCTTGGGATTAATTTCCACATGGTATTAGAGCCTTGATAGATCGATTTATCTCCTTTTATATTGCTATTTCAGGTCTGACATCACTGACTGGAAGTGCATTCTGTTGGTTGAAGGGCACAGTTGCTGAGATATGGACCAATCTAAAAGGATCATCTTGACTCCATTCAATTTCTTCGAATGGAAAGCTGAGATGGAGATTTGTTTGAGGGCTAAAGGCCTCTATAGGGTTACCATGACAACTGAGGAAGAGCCCAATGCAAATGTAGAGAAAATTAAATGGCACAACAGGAGGGATGAGGCCTATGGTCTTTTGTACTTGAGCATTTCAAGAGACCTCCTCTTCCATGTTGAATTATTGTAACTTCGAAGAATGTTCTAAATGTATTTTATTGGTCTTCGATGTTCCTATTGGGAGAATCATTTGTATTTATTTGTACCTTGATGTTCCTATCGGGAGAATTACTAAGAGTCATGAGGAAGTCCCCTCCATTGTAAGTCGGGTCATTAGTACCCTCCGGAATATATTATTATATTAAGTTATCCCAGTTATGTCTACTCGATCCTACATAACTGAGTTAAGTTTACTTGAGCCTACATAACTGGGTTAAATGTCAAGTGAACGAAAGAATATAAATAGAGTGAGGTGCCTCTCATTTGAGACACACACACTCACTTGTGTAGCGCATAAGAGAGAGAGAGAGAAAGAGTTGTAGATGGAGAAGGATGAGGATCAGTTTTGGGTTTTACCATTTATCTTTTGGGGCATCTATATCGAGGAAGCTTTTGCTGGGTTTTTCCCATTAGGGTTTTCCCATGATAAATCTGTGTTGTTCTTGTGATACTGTTTCTTTCAGTGATCCTGTCTATATGCTTTTATGAAATTGAAATTAAATGCTGATAATCTAGCTTAGCATATGGAATTCTAACATGGTATCGGAGCTAACCTGAATAAGACAACTTTCACAAGAGAAAAAGCCCTTTGTCTCTCCCCCATAAGAAATTAGGGTTTTGGGAAAAATTATGAGTTTTGGAAAATAGCTTGCATGGAAAATTGCGCCTTCCCAGAGCACATCTTCTGAGCTAGGGATCAAAGTTTTTGGAGGAGTAGATCTCCCGGAAATTCAAACCCTAGTTTGACAGCTGCACAAGAAAACCGTAGAACCAGAAAACTGCTAGAAGCTGCAGTGCTGCATCTTGCAAGTCAGATTTGAAAGGTGAATACTTGAGATCTCTAGAAACCAAGCACACCAGTCAACTCACCTCAGTCAAGCGCATCTCCTGGTAAGTTCAGTTTCTCATTCCGTAGAATTTCAATTTTTTGTGACTTTCTAACAAGATGGCCCCAAGCACTACGCTTGAGGAGAAACTGGAAGGCATAGAGAATTTTTGAGCATGGAAATACAGGATTGGCCTCATTCTCCAAGAGAACGATCTTGATAAGTTTATCGAAGATGAAGTTGCAGAACTTAAAGAAGATGAAGCTAAGGAGAAGCACAAGAAGGATATGATTAGTGCACAAAGGATTATTGTTGACTCTATCAAGGATCACTTGATCCCTCAAGTGTCATCCAAGAAGACTCCGAAAGAAATGTATGATGACCTATCAAGAATGTCTGAAGGAAGAAACATCAGCATAAAGATGAATCTAAGAGCTCAACTGAAGAGCACCAAGATGAGTCAGGGAGAATCCATCCGTGACTACTTCACAAGGGTCTCCCAGTTCAAGGAGCAACTAGAAGCCATTGGAGACAAACTTGATGAAGATGAGTTGGTTATGAATTCCCTTAGTGGTCTCACTAGAGCCTGGGAGTCATTCATCCAGATGATGTGTGCTAGGAAGGAAAGCTTGAAGTTTGATGTTGTATGGGAAGATTGTATTCAAGAAGAGACTAGAGTGCCAAATAGAGAAGATCTACTGAAGGAAGATGATCAAACCCTAGCCACTCATACCAAAAGAAGAAGAAGTCAACCTAACTTTAAGAAGAGAAACCACAAGGAGTCTCAACCTCCCATAAGAATCCAAAGAACAAGAGAAAATCCTCTAAGTAAGGACTACTCCGGCTTTCAATGTTTTCATTGTGATAAGATAGGACACATTGCAAGAAATTGTCCTATGAAGAGACAATAATATAATAAGATGGTCAAAAACAACAAAACGCATCATGCTCATCTATTTTAAAGATGAGGATGAATAAGAATACAAATAAGAGGAAGGACCTCCAAGAAAGCAAGCAAGAGACGAGGATGCAGAAGAGTATGTACTATTCTTTGCACTCTTTGGATCTATAACAACTAGAGAGGACACTTGGCTTATTGATAGTGGTGCTTCAAAGCACATGACGAGAAAAAACAAAAACCTATCAAGACTTGAAGAAAAGAACTCTCCTCAGAAAGTATCTCTAGGAGATGACTATCAATATCCGATCAAAGGAATTGGGGAAGCAAGCTAAAAGCTTGATTCAGGAAATACCCTGAAGATGAAAGAAGTATTTTATGTACCTGGTCTAAAGAAGAATCTACTTTCTATCTTAGCTTTAGATAATAAAGGATTCAGAGTTTCATTCATAGATGGCCAAGTACTCATGTGGCCCAAAGGAAAGAAAATTGAAGATGCAGTTGTTATCGGTGAAGAAGAAGGAGGCCTGTATAAAATCAAGGGACATTTAGAAAAAAACCTTGTTCATGAGTCCACTGACCCTAGTGAACTATGGCATAGAAGGATTTCCCACATCAATCAGAAGGCACTACCTCATGTGAACAAAGTAGTGATGGGACTACCAGAATTGAAGATCAAACATGAAGGCATTTGCAAGGGATGTGCGAAAGGGAAGAACATCAAGAATCCATTTCCGAAGAGTGAAAAAAAAAAGGTACATTGGAATTGATTCATTTAGATGTGTGTGGTCCAATGTCCTCTACATCTTTAAGTGGCTTTGAATATTATATTACATTTAGTGATGACTATTCAAGAAAGACTTGGATATACTTCTTGAAAGCAAAGAGTGAAGTGTTTGAGAAATTCAAGGAATTCAAAGCCTTGATAAAGAATATTTCAGACAGGAGAATCAAGACACTCCGATCAAACAATGGTGGAGAGTATACTTCAAAAGAGTTTGAAGCCTTATGTAAAGATACTAGAATCAAGAGGGAACTGACCACTTCCTACAATCCTCAACATAATGGTGTTGGAGGCAGTGAAGATAATGATATATGATCAAGATCTTCCAATGCATCTATGGGAGGAAGCAACAAGAATTGCTGTCTATGTACAGAATAGAATATCTCACAGTGCTCTTGGATTCAAGACTCCAGAAGAGATGTTCATGGGAAAGAATCCTGAGGTAAGTCACCTCAAAATATTTGGTTGTCCAGTATATATTCATATATTGAAAGAGAAAAGAACCAAGTTGGACCCTTCTGAAAAGAAGGGGATATTTGTTGGATACTGTGAAGTATCCAAGGCATTCATAATTTACATTCATGGATTCCATCACATAGAAATAAATAGAGATGTAACATTCGATGAAGAAGAAGCTCTCAAGAGATATAGAAAATGCCAACATGAAGATGTGTATGAGGAATATGCACCACCCAAAAATGTAGAGACTACATTCCTCCCTGAAGATGAAGCTCCTGAAGAACATGATATGACAGAACCACAAGAACCTCCTACGATGGAGATGTCATGAAAGAGAAACCCTGCTTGGGAAAGAGAAATTATACAAGAAGCAAAAAGATATGGAGCTCCTGAAGGCTCCACAAGGGTAAGTAAGAAACCCAATACATTTTCCAACTATGTAGCTTTGATGTGTGATATTCTAGATCAAGAACTTGCAAACTACAAAGAAGTTGTATAGAAGAAAGAATGGGTAGAAGCAATGACTGAAGAATATCAGTCAATAATGAAGAACGATGTGTGGGATATAGTTCCCAAACCAGAAGGAAAGAGCGTAGTATCCTCCAAATGGATCTACAAGATAAAACATACAGTTGACGGAAGTATAGAGAACTACAAGGCTAGATTTGTGGCTATAGGTTTCTCTCAAAAAGAGGGAATTGATTACGAAGAAACATTTTCACTAGGATTAAGGTATACTTCAATTAGAGCCATCATGGCACTTGCATCCATGATGAAGTGGGACTTACACCAGATGGATGTGAAAACAACCTTCCTAAATGGTATGATTGAAGGAGAAGTATACATAGAACAACCATAAGGATTTAAGGTTGAAGACAGATGAACTCACATATGAAAGTTGAAGAAGGCACTCTATGGCCTGAAGCAAGCTCCCCGAGCTTGGTATGGAAGGATAGATAGTTTCGTGACGAACATGGGATTTGCAAAGAGTAAAGCCAATTTTAACCTTTACTTCAAGGTTATAGAATATGAACCTGTCATACTATTACTGTATGTGGATGATCTATTTCTGACAAGGAATGAGAAACATATTGTAGAATGAAAGAAGAAGCTGCTGATTTGAGGAACCGTGCTCCAAGAATGGGGGTCGAGAGCTTTGGCTCTCGATCTTGATTTTTCGAGATGAAATGGCTACCAGTTGCTGCGATGCTATCTGCGTCATGGCGGTGGTGGTATCTGAGTTTCGGCAGTGCCGTGGTTGTCGAGGATTCGCCGCGGCTTCTTTGATGGGGTTTCGGTGGGCTTCAGCTCCAATCCAGGGTCGTGGGATTTCGTGTGCTACAGAACCGTATTGCTTCTGCCCTTTTGCATGGGTAATCGGTTTTCGCTAGAATGATGGGGGCTCATATTCTTGGGATTTTTCCAGGTTGCCGCTCAGAAGGCCACGGCTCGTCTCCAGTGGCTTTTCCAGATTCATCTTTTTCGTAGCGGGGATCTTGATTACTCGCCAGTCGCCTTTCCGAATTCATCTTTTTCGCAGCCTGGATCTTGATAACTCGCCAATTGCCTTTCCAACCACTGGAAAGTTTCCTTCGAGATTAATCTCTTTCGTGATCTAGCCATGTTTTGACGGAGGATCTAATCGCAGATTTCTTGGAGGCTTCAGGCCGTGGTTTGTTGGGGTTTCTTGATCGGTGGGCTTCTTTCAAGATCCAGGGTCGTGGGTTTCCTTCTAGTCTCGAGTTCGAGGGTGTATGGCTCATCACAATTGGTGGGCTTCGGTTTCAAGTTTTGGGGTTGAGGGTTTCTATCTTTCGAGGCTGCTGGATTTTCTTCTGCTGAGGATATACTCTTGCGTGGTGACCCGTATTGTGTCATTAGGGATCTCTGCGGCGGCGACGGCGTTTTCAGAGGTGGTGGCCTTTGATATCGACAGTTTATCTGATGTTTTTTGTGCTCGTGTGTGATTTGGGTTGTGATACCCATATTTTCTGTGATGTTTCTAGCTGATATGCTTTTACAGCTACAGTTTTGGAATTTTTTGGTTATGACTATATGTGTCAGCAAATATGTGACAATGTAGGGATCCTAGTGATCCTCTTACATGTGCAGATGTAATTTTGTTCTTTTTTGAAATAAAATTATGAATTTTTTCCGAGGAAAAAAAAGAAAGAAGAAGCTCGTTGAAGAATTTGAGAAGAAAGATCTTGGTCTAATGCATTATTTCCTAGGCTTGGAAGTATGGAAGAACTCATAAGGAATCTTAAAGTATGCAGTGGAAGTTTTGAAAAGATTTGATATGTTGGAATGTAAAGCCATGGCCACACCCATGGATTCCAACCTGAAGTTGTTAGCTGATGACTTGTCAGAGTTAGTGGACGTGACTCAATAGAGACAAATTATTGGGTCGTTGATGTATCTAACCAATACCAGACCACACATTTGTTTTGCTGTGAACACCTTGAGTTAGTATATAGTTCAACCTAGACAAGTTCACCTGATAGCTGCAAAACATGTGATGATATATCTGAAAGGGACTATAGAATTTGGTCTATACTATTATGGAAACCATGATTACAGATTGTATGGCTATACATATGCAGATTGGGATGGAAGTGTCTTAGACAGGAAAATCACATCAGGTGGATGCTTTTGTTTTGGTTCTGCTATGATTTCATGGTTTAGCAAGAAACCGTCCAGTATTTCTCTTAGCATGACCGAAGCAGAATACAAAATAGATTGCTTTGCTAGTTGTGAAGCCATATGGTTTTGGAAGCTGATGTCAAGTCTCTTTGACCTAGAGATGGATACTACCGAGATTCTATGTGATAACCAAAGTTGTATAAATATGTCGGAGAAACCAGTTTTGCATGATAGATCGAAGCACATAGAAATCCAATATTTCTACATATGAGATATGATATAAAAGGGAGCCATAAAGCTCTAGTATGTGAGTACTGATGAGCAAGTTGTTGATGTGTTGGCGAAGCCTTTGTCTCGGGTAAAGTTTGAACACTTTCGAGAGAATATTGGTGTTGTTTGGAAAGTTTTTCCTCGAAAGGGGGAGCAGTGATGTTGTAGTGGGATTTTATCATCCCGAGACACTTGTCCTAAAGTGATCCGGTGACTTCGGTCCTCGAGAATGAAGAGGGATTCTATCATCCCTGAAATTTGGTTCAGAAAAGATCCGGTGAATTTTGTCCTCAAGAATGTGGTGGGATTGCATCATCCCTGAACTTTAGTTTAGAAGGGATCCGGTGACTTCAGTGCTCGAGAATGTGGTGGGACTGTATCATCCCTGAAATTCGGTTAAGAATGGATTCGGTGACTTCAGTTCTCGAGAACGTGGTGGGATTGTATCATCCCTAAAATTCGGTTCAGAACGGATCCAGTGACTTCGGTACTTGAGAATGTGGTAGGATTGTATCCTCCTTGAAATTTTGTTCAAAACGGATCCAGTGACTTCAGTACTCAAGAATGTGGTAGGATTGTATCATCCTTGAACTTTTGTTCATAACTGATCCGGTCACTTCAGTACTCGAGAATGTGGTAGGATTGTATCATCCTTGAAATTTTGTTCAGAATTGATCTAGTGACTTCAGTACTCGAGAATGTGGTAGGATTGTATCATCCTTGAACTTTTTTCTAGAACGGATCTGGTGACTTCGGTCCTCGAGAATGTGGTAGGATTGCATCATCCCTGGAATTTAAGTCCAAAAGTGATCCAAAGACTTTCGTCTTCATATTGTGGATTGTAGGTTGTTGCCGATGATGACGATGTTACTGATCGAAAGATCAGAGTGTGATGATGATGATATTACTGATCAAATGATCAGAGTGTGATGATGATGATGTCACTGATCGAAAGATTAGAATGTGACGATGATGATGTTTTTGATCGAAAGAGCAAAGTATGATGATGATGATGATGATTGCTGATCGAAAGATCAGAATGTGACGATGATGATGTTTCTGATTGAAAGTTTAGAGTATGATGATGATGATGATGCTGATTGAAAGTTAAAATGATGATGTTGCTGATCGAAATGATGCTGTCGATCGAGTGATCAAAGTGTTTATGCTGCTGATGTTTGAAGACTATATGTTGAAGATGATGAAAGCTTCCAATGATTTATAGATATATCACCCTGATGATGTTGACGATGCCCTCTCTCTCCTACAGTTGTTGTTGTTGTAGAATACCCTTCTCATTAAGGGGGAGCGTTGAATTATTGCAACTTCTAAGAATATTCTAAATGTATTTTATTGGTCCCTGATGTTCCTATTGGGAGAATCATTTATATTTCTTTGTACCCCAATGTTCCTATCGGGAGAATTACTAAGAGTCATGAGGAAGTCCCCTCCATTGTAAGTCGGGTTATTAGTACCCTCCAAAATATATTATTATATTAAGTTAGCCCAGTTATGTCTACTTGAGCCTACATAACTGAGTTAACTTTAATCGAGCCTACATAACTGGGTTAAATGTCGAGTGAACGAAAGAATATAAATAGAGTGAGGCGCCTCTCATTTGAGACACACACACTTACTTGTGTAGTGCATAAGAGAGAGATAGAAAGAGCTGTAGCTGGAGAAGGAGGAGGATCAGTTTTGGGTTTTACCTTTTATCTTTTGGGGCATCTATATGTAGGAAGATTTTGCTGGGTTTTTCCCATTAGGGTTTTCCTAGGATAAATCTGTATTTTTCTTGTGATACTATTTCTTTCAGTGATCCTATTTATATGATTTTATGAAATTGAAATTAAATGCTGATAATCTAGCTTAGCATATGGAATTCTAACATTCCATCTTGATGGATTGACATCACCAAATGAGGTTTGGGAGAAGCTTGAGACTCTATTTGGAAAGACAGATGAGATGAGAGGACATCAACTTGAGAATGAGCTGATCTCATTGAGTCCCAGCAGCTTCGAATCCTTACAAGTATACTTTTCCAAGTTTCATTGAGTCCTAGCAGCTTCGAATCCTTACAAGTATACTTTTCCAAGTTTAAGGCCGTAGTTTTGCAGTTAAAATAGTGTGGAATCGAAAATAAGGAATAACAACTAGTCTTGACCATACTTTTGAAGCTTGGTCCTGACTAATCATTGTTTGTTTCGACCTTCCATGCCACCGAATTGACATCACGAACCTGGAATATGCCTAAGTTTGCTAACTTCATGGAATCCATCACCCAGGAGAAAGATAAATTGGTAATCATGGGCACCATCAAACCTTCCAAATACCAAGCTTTGGTTGCTAGAGAGTCGAGGGTGGATTCCAAAGGCAAGAAGAAATCCAATTCAAGCAAGCCACCTGAGTAAAAGAGAGACACGCCAAAGTCTCAAGAGGAGCCCTCAGGATCTAGGAAGAACTTCTAGAGGAAGAACTTCTAGAAGAAGAAGAACAAAGGTGAAATGAACAAGTGCGCATACTGTAGTAAGGGCTATCATCCTGAGATCTCTTGTATGAAAAATAAAATTGACATGTTGACCCTACTCTATGAGAAGAACAACATCTCCCTTCCTGAATGGACAAAGAAGAGGGAAGTATGATCAAATTCAGATGACAAGGAGAGAGCACATGCATTGGTTTCCAACACTTCAATACCATCCACCTTCATCATTGATTTTGGAGCTTCTATACACATGGTTTCGACAATAGATACTTTCTCCTCTCTTGATGATTCTTAAGGTCCAAAAATTGTTTTGGCAGATGACACTGTTACTAATAGTATGTGGAAGGGTAGGATTGATCTTGACCATGGTTCTTTCAATGATGTGTTGCATGTCCCAATTCTTGTTGCTAACCTCTTGTCAGTGTATCAGATGACCCACACTGGGTCTCCTAAGAAAGCTATCTTCTCTCCCAATGAAGTTGAAATCTCATAGATTTTGAATGGTAGAGTCATATAAAAAGGTGTTGTGGATCACAATTCGAAGATATACAAGTTTTCCCATTTCCTACCTTTCTCAAACCCCTCTTTTGTTCTCACTCATGCTAATGAAGCAAGCAAGCTTTGGCATGAGAGATTTGGCCATCTTAACTACAAGTATCTTTCATATTTTAGTGTCAAATACATGGTCATAGGGTTACCAAATATCAAGTTTTCTAAGGGAGTCTGCCAAGGTTACATCCTAGGAAAACTCCCAGAGCACAAGTATGAGAGAGCTAGTCATGAGAGAACCTTTGCACCCCTTGAGTTAATCCATAGTGACATTGTTGGTCCATTCCATCATATGTCCATGAGTCAAGCTAAATATGTCCTAACCTTCATAGATGATTTTTCCAGGTACTGCTGGGTCTACTTCCTAAAATACAAGTCTGATGTTTTTGACCTCTTCAAGGTCTTTCGAGCCTTGGTTGAGAACCAGTCTGGGAGAAGACTCAATATCCTCAGATCTTAAAATGGTGATGAGTATGTCAAGTCTAAGTTCATCCATTATTGTGAATATCTAGGTATCCATATGAAACATTCTATTCATTACACACCTCATCAAAATGGTGTTGCTGAGAGGAAGAATGAGCACTCAAGGAGATTGCAAGTTGTATGATGGAGTCTAAAAATTTTCCACCAAAGTTTTGGGATGAAGTAATCAAATATGCTTCATATATCCAAATAGGGTGCCTCACAAGCAACTTGATGGAATCACTCCTTTTGAAGCTTGGAGCGGGCACAAGCCAGATGTGACCCATTTCAGGATTTTTGGCTCAAAGGCTTGGGCTAGAATTCCAACTGAAAAGAGGAAGGATTTGCAACCCCAAAGCCAAGAGTGCCTATTTATTGCATATTCTGAAGATTCAAAAGGGTAAAAAATTATAAACTTGAGCACTCAAAAATATTTCATTGAAAGGAGTGTTCGGTTTGAAGAAGAGCCTTTAACAACAGTAGAAGTTGGATAGCCCTCTTCATCACCACAACCACTGATTGTAAGTGAAGAGACTAATGAGTTTGATGATTCTGATATGTTTGATAATGCTGATTTAATTTTAGATCCTAACAGTCCTACAAGACCAAAATGGGAAACAAGGACCAGTCATGCAGCTGGGGAACTAGTTGGGAATCCTAGTGACACTAAGAGGACTAGATCTCAATTTCAGAGTACCCTTTGTGTGAAAGATTCATTATTTGCTGAGAAGTGCTATTTGATGGTTGAATATGACCCTCATACATATGAATATGCATCATATGATCCAAGATGGAAAACAACCATGAAGGAAGAATACAACTCGCTCTAGAAGAATGACACATGGGAACTAGTTGATCTCCCCCCAGGGAGAAAGCTAGTAAAGTGTAAGTGGGTTTATAAAACCAAATTTGCTGTTGATGATTCACCGTTGAAATATAAGGAACTATTTATAGCTAAGGGCTACTCACAAGTTCAAGGTATTGATTACAATGATACCTTTGCACCAGTGGCAAAGATGGACTCCATAAGGCTAGCTTAGGCCATCGCAGCTTCAAGGAAATGGGAGGTGCATCACATGGATGTAAAGTGTGGATTTCTACATATAGATCTAAAAGAAGATATTTTTATGCCAAGATTGATGGCTTTCTACTGTCACATAATTTTTTTCGATGCAAGTCTGATCTGAATGTCTATTTGAAGCTGATACATGGTTATTTAATGATTATTGTTTTTTATGTGGATGGTCTATCGATAAAATGAATTTTAAATAAAGAGATTGCCTCCTTCAAGGATGCATTGAACCATGCCTTTTCCATGATAGGTTTGGGATTGTTAAGACAATTATTGGGTCTCGAAATTTCTTAATCCTCACATGGAATCAAAGTTCATCAGTCCAAGTATGCTTCAGGTCTGCTCAACAAGTTCAACGTGAAGCATTGCAAGCCAAGAAAGACTCCATTCCTTTATGGAGTTAAGCTTGAAGAAACAAGTTCTTCTCATTTGGTAAATAATACACTATATAGGCAGTTGATTGGGTGTTTACTTTATCTTACACATACTCGACCTAACATATCTTATGTAGTTAGTGTGGCTTCCAGACACATGGATCACCCTCATGAAATCCATTGGAAAATAGCTAAAAGAATTATGAACTTTGTTCAAGGAACAAGAACTCGTGGGATTTTTATGCAACAAAATATGAATTGGAACTAGTTGGATTACTAACATTGATTGGGAAGGTGACAACATAGATCGAAAGTCTACTTCATGATTTGTGTTCATTCTTGTAGATGGACCAATCAGTTGATCAAGTAAGAAGCAGAGTGCCATAGCACTCTCATCTATAGAGGCAGAGTATAGATGAGTTGTGAATGCAACTACTCAATGTTTGTGGTTGCAGGTAATACTTGAAGAATGTGGGGTCGAATCAGACACTTCCATTGTCTTCTATTGTGACAATCAAAGAACTATTCGAATCTCTACCGATCTAGTTCAAAGACAATGACACAAACACATTGAGATCCATATGCACTATAATAGGGAGCTTTTGCATGATGGTACGATATCTCTTCTCTACTACGCATCTTTAGAGCAAGTGGCAGACATATTCACCAGGTTGTTTTGTGAGAATACCTTCAGTAATATCAAATCACTGCTGGGGATTGCTTATGATGTGGTGAAGAATGATCGATAATAATATTTCCCATTTTTTTGTTTGTGTCGATGTTTAAGGGAGGATTTTTCCCTTGGGTTTTTTCCTCTTTCCTTGGTTGTATGGACAAGTAGTATGTAAAGGGTGACTAAGCCTTGTTGCTAGGCTCCTATATTTTTATAATATTTTACATAAATTCAGGCTTAAGGGGGGATGTTAGAATAATCAAACCCATAGTTACCCATATTTGACATTAATTAATCAATTCTATCTTATTCCTAGATTCCTTACTATGCTAGTTGGCATCCACTTGCACCTAGAAGTCAACAAATGCTAAAAATGGCTTAAGGAGTGCTTTAGAAAAATCATGGGAAATATTCTGACAACTATGTAGTAATTCTAGAATAGCAAAAGTGTAGTTTTTCTTTTTCTGAAAGCTGCCTTGCTTTTAGCAGTTTTAAGGCAAAAGGAAAAAGCTAGTCTAGGAGTAATTGTCTTGTTTTTTTACCTTAACCATCCTCCTTATTTTTCTCCATACAAAAGCATGGATATGATCTCTTTCTACCACTTATCAGCTAGTACATCTCACTCAACCAATTCATGAACATCTTGGCAGATTAGGAAAGTGATTTATGCACATATGGGGGATTTTGATTAGTTTAGTAAGCCTGCTTTTTGTCCAATTCGAATAACATCCTTATGCTTACGAATATCTGATGTAATTATATATTTGGAAAGAATGTTACTTGATGAGGTTGGCTCGGGTACAATTATTCATTACAGGATTGTGTTATGCTCCATATTCAGTCTCCTTTTTGTGGAATTTTGCATGTTTGACTAGTAATTTTGCGAGTGTAATTGATCTACAGCTTGGGATTAATTTCCACAGTGTGCACATAATTCTAATTTTCTTCCATAACTTCTTTTGAGCATTCCGTTATGGAATTTTACCAAAAATTCTTCTACACACTCATATTTGCGCATTTTAGTATGGTTTCAAAAACATCTTTAGATTATTAGGATTATTTGTAATCCTCCCTTGACCACCATAGCCTAAATGTCAATTTCCTAGATTAGGAGTATGTTTCCACTTCATTAGTTCCTTGGGAAAGTTATTTGGGGCCCAACTACCACTTGATGCACCAATTTGCATGGATTTGGGAGCTCCATAGGCCAATCCCTATATTTTAGGAACCCACACTAAGTCATGGGAGTCCTACCATTAGTTCACCCTAGTATGTATTGATTTATGCTCAGATGGGCATCAATTAGTTCATCTTCAATTATCCTAGCGCAACATTTGCATGATTTAACGTGGTTAGGCACCTTTTTTGACCTACCTTGGTCAACTAATTGATTGTGAACTGATTTAGTTGTCCGAAGTTACACTAGTGAGTCTCTAGTGGTGATTTTCCCATAGTTAGTGATCTTTGGAGTTAGTCCAAGTCATGGAATTCTAATCAATCCTAGAGGATTCAAATTCTCTTTATTGTATAATGGATGTATTACATACTAGCATAGATCCATTTTAAACTCGGATCTATGAAGCATCGAGAGGGATCCATTTTCTTGAGGTGTACATTTTTTTAATCATTTTGTTCCCTCTTAGTACTTGATAGATCCTCATTTAAAATTGATTTATGCCAGCTTAATTTTTTTTATACTTTTATTTAAGTCGATATGTAATTTATATTTTTCATTTTTTCATTTTTTAATATTTTTTATTTATGTCGGCTAGAGTAATGTGACTAACGTGATAGGATCTCCCTAATACTAGGCTAGAGAGCACCTCGCTTTTCTTGTTGCAACAAGTTAATGATTATGAGATTAATGTTATGCTGTCAAATTTTTTCCTCTTGTATGAATAATTTCACTATGATTGTTTAAATCATTCTAGCACTGAAGTTATTCTTCCTTATTCATTCTTCTTTCACAGTGAGGTTCAATCCATCATGATGATCTTATAGATTTTCTAATTTAACATGGTATCAGAGCAGGTGCTCATGCCAATTTCAATACTCAAAAAATTCCATTGATGCACCAGAAGCAACTGGGTTCCACATAATTCATGGTATATGTGCCTTGCTCCCTCTGGATTTATCCAGAGAAGTCTATCTAGGTGTGAAGCAACCTAATAATGTACACATGTCGAAGTAGAGAGTGATTGAATTGGTTTCCTTCGAATTGGAAGTTTTTTTGCAGGTAAATTAAAGAATTCAGAATAATTGTGTTGCTCCCGAAGCTGAAGCTGCAAAATGGAGAATTCAACAATCTTGACACTGATAATCCTTACACCCTTCAAATATATTAATTGGAGGGAAGATATGTAGATTGTGTTGCACAACAAAGGTATGTAAAGTGTCACTATGGGTAAGGAGGTCAAACCCCAACAACCTTTAGAGAAGTTAACTATATGAACAAATTGGATGAATCCTTTCGTTTCATGTGCAATCATATCTTCAGGGAGTTACTCTTCCACCTTGATGGATCAAAAACTCCAAGGGAAGTATGGAATAAGCTTGAATCGTATTTGGTAAGCACTATTGATGTATTTGTAACTTCAAAATGTATTCAACTGTATATCTTATACCCCGATGTTTATTTCAGGAAGTATCTATAATGTAATTGAGTCATGTCATGCCCCGATGTTCTGATCGGGAGATTAAATAAGTAAACAAGTCATGTAAAGTCATTGAGGTTAACCCTCCATTGTAAGTTGGGGCAATAGTACCCAGAATTGTGTCAAGGTTAACCCTCCTTGTTGATCGGAGGGAAAAGTCCCCACAGTTGTGGGGCACTAGGGTTATTAGACTCTCCTAGAGATGTCGGCCCTAGTAAGTAATGGTTAAGTGGGGCTGACATATTGAAGTGGACATTAAGTGAACGAAAGAATATAAATAGAGAGTGAGCCTCTCTATTTATCACACACTCACTCACTCACTAGGTCATGTCACATGCCCCAATTTGCAAAACAATTTAATGTTATTGAGAAACATTATGTTATATTTTATGCTAAGTTTGTAATTGATGATCAAGCGGGGTCAAGAATAATTAATGTATTTCAGAATATTTTATTAATAAATAAATAAATGATGAGACAACAGCTTATGTAAGCTGTTAAAAGAGTGTTAACTGGTCACTTGGTAGAGGATACTGGGTGGAGAGTCTATTGACAAGTGGCAGCATCCTCAAATTACTTCTAATTGTTACAGGTGGAAACTTCCCTATATTTGTGGTCATGATTCCTCAAGAAAGTGGAATTGGAGCAGGTGGCTCATTAAGTAAAAACTGACCCAGAAGACCTTGGCATTATTATAAAACTTCCCATTAAAGACAGCTGAGGCTGCTCATTCATGGAGGAGTGATCATTCAGTGTGAATGAAGAGCACTTGAGAAATTCGATGGAGGGGACTTATTGAAGTGAGTTTGAGGGGTTAACTGCCGAGAAGTGAACTTATGCAACTGTTAGGATGAAGTTCTTACTGCTGTAAGTAGGATTGAATTACTATTGTAATTTGACCATTCAGGTGACAGAAGGTCTTAAGGATACATCCTTCACCCAATACTCTACCAGGAGGACCAGGAACAGGGTCGACGGTCCCGAGGAAGTGCAGACTAAGCTTTCTCCAGGAGTTGGTTGGCAGGAACAACCTCCTTAAGCTATTGGCACCTCATCATTTAACAGGTTTTTATTTGTTTAGGTTATTTATAATTTATTTACTGTTTTCAACAAATGTTTACTAGTTTTTCAAAGATATGCATGTTATTGTTTTGCTAGGCATAGGTAGATTATAAACAGTAGTATTATGCTAAATGAGAAGTAAATAGAAATAGATTACCATACTGTAATTTTCCACGCCTTGTATAGGCAGTAGTCTAGTACAGCTGGTTGATTAAGTAGATGTGATAATTTGTGTCACGTCCCCTAGCCTCCGACTGGCGAAGAGGACGCGACTACAAGCTTCAAACACACAGGCTAAGAGCCCCATGAACATGTACATGCATAAAAATGCTAAAGCAGAATGCTGAAGCAAACGTATTGAAGTGGAAACATGCACACATGAACATTTATCATGCACAGATGCAATTATCTATCAGACACAGCGGAAACATCATACATTCATACAAGCATTCATTCAACATGTCCACTATAGTCATTAACAGTAAATATAGTTATGGAAGTAGAAATGGACAAGAGCACTTATCTTATGAATAAATTGATCCCCAACCAGCTACGTCGCTGCAACGTTCCACCCAACCATAGGCCAGCGTGCTCCTTAATGTCTCAGCAACGCTGCCACCCTCGAGCTGGGCATGATTCTCCAAGGAATAAGGGAACTAGCAGGATTACACATAGCTAAGGGTATACAGAACACAGCCAATCCAACACAGTTGGGTTTATCATGCCATCAAGGAGTTGGGAAAGGCTAAATGCTAAGCTGGTGAGCTCATTGTAGAGCTAGGAACACCTACACCAGAACTAGCCTGGCTTCTAAAACACCCACACACACCCAACACAAGGAATCAGTCCCTTCTCTGCTACACAGTCCCTCAGGCCTTGAATTCCCTTCTAGTGCTATTCAGGGGTTGTGAAGAAGAAAGCCAACCCTCTAGCTTTGTCTGTTTGGTTTCCAACACACCAGTTTAATCAAGCAAACCAAGCCCCCATCCCTGCTCCCAACACAGTCCGAAGACCAACCATTGCACACATGTAGTTAAATCAGCTGTCACAGCTTAAATAGGGAAAATGAATCCCAAGAAAATTACACAGTCCCAAAATGTATCAGTGAACATGGGGAAAACAATAGTCCCAACACAAAATCAGTGTGCACAACTCACAACATGGGGAAAACAATAGCCGCAAAAACGTATCAGCATACATTACCAACAACGTGGGGAACAACAGCACATCCCAGGCAATGAATACACCGGAAGACTTACACAGACCACACTGGGGAAGAAATTACAGTTCTCCCAGCTTGTACGTGAGAGAAACAACAACATAGGACCCACAAATCCGCCAGTGAGGAGAAGATACAACCACTGTCACGTAAATCCGCAGAGGAAAACTGCGTGGGTAAAAGCCAGGAAAAATCCTGGGCGAGAGAGCAGCGAACAGACAATGGTGAGAATGCCCGTAGCCAGAAGTGCATGAATGTGAGCCACTTCCGCTCCTGCGAGAGGATGAACAACAATTCAGGAGGCCTGCGTAGTGGAGAGTGCGTGAGTGCTCTTGCACAGTTGTGGAGAGAGTAAAAATCATGCGGGAAAGATGGCAGTGGTTTCTTTTGCCATTGTGAAGTCAACAGTGGTGGAGTGTACGTGTGGGTGAGGACTGACAGTCCTGCCACCCCACTCCCAAAGACCATTAACTGCCTCAACCACCAGCAACCATTTTTAATGAAAGTGGTTGGAATAAAACAAGGGAAGATGGCACATGGGTTTTTCTCTCATTGGACAAGGTTTAACAATTTCCCCACCCTTATCCTTGTGAAAATCATGCCCCTTTCTCATTTTAGTTGCCGCGATCGTAGCTGGCCGGGTTCATTTAATTAATTATAGATGCATATTTACATGGTGACAAGCATAATATATGCCGCATGCCCCGATATACCATCGGTGACAAATTTGAATCCAAAACATAGCATAACCAATCAATGGTGGGGCCTTGGCCTTTAGCTCCACACCGTGATCATTTACGATATATACATCATGTACATTTAATGCAACGGGGTCAAAACCGGGGTGTTACAATTTGTTATTAACTCTGAATGAAAAATGTAAATAATTTCCTTTATAGTTTGCTTATGATTCATTTCTTAGAAACAACAGTACGTACTCTATCTATTGAATTTATCTACATCAGACAAAGGACTGATTATATATATACAGATATTTAGTAATCATACTAACCATAGAACTATCATTAGTACTAATATTTATTATAAACACAATTGACAAAGTTAAACAAATAAACATAAGAACAGTAAACAAACTAGCACTTAGGGTTTGGAAATAGATAGTATTCTATAAGTTCTTATAGTAACTTATCCCAAGATCATATTTTCTTTCTGCTCTAAAAACATATGTTTCTTCTGTAAACCTCAAGGAAATTTACCCAGGGTTATGAAAGACAGGTTCCATTCTATTCACAAACTTGCATAAACTTACTTTTTATAAAATTTAATAGCTGTAAAATCACTGAAGAAAAAATAGAAAAAAAAACAGAGCTAAATTTAATCATGTAAAATTTATTTTATTACAGAACTGTAGGTATTTTAAATAGGAACCCTTCTGAGTAAAACCGAGTACTAATTTTACTCTTAACACAGTAAAAATTTCCCATAAAACATTGCACTGTAAATATTTTTAAATTACATGATATTAAATTAAAATAACACTATAACAAATTGATATAAACAAAATCAAATAAGAAGTAATGGCTTATGGCCTTTATAATTATAGGTCGAGGCTCAGGCCTGTCAAAGTTTAATTATACAAAACAATAAAATAAAACCATAACCATTATGTTCCTTACAAGTAAAAAACCCTATATCTTTTTACAAGTTTCAATTGAGTAAACAGCCTTGGTCTTCACCATTTAAAATCCTTTTTAAAAACTTAATTAACCAGACAGAAGTCGAACAGCCTTGTCATGGGTTAGAGCTGAGTTCTAACAGGAAAGCAAAAGAAATTTACATCGTCCAGGCCGTAAAGGTACTGTCACTAAAACCCTTTTATCACGACTGCTTTAGCCTTCAAGAACTTGCACATATTTACCCTTAGGGTTTTCTTTACAAAACAAAACAACACGTAGAGAAAATTAACAAGTAAAAACCCAGGCTGATTTCATTTTAGCAGCAAGTATCCTTATCCTTCAACCCCCACATCAAATGCAGGAGAAAACCGTCATTTGCAACCATGGTTTACCAGAGTCTGCATGGTTGGAAGTTGATGGATCAAGCTCGATTTTCCCACCTACAGAGTTGTAAGGAGAACCTGCATAGAGCCACCATTGTTTTTAATGGCTTAAAATATTTTAATAAAAATAATAAAATTTCCTTTTTACAAAAGAAAAAGACAAGAGCAGGCCGTTACCTGTTAGCATTTTGCTTGGTAGCAAAGCCTTGGGAAAATTCGATGGCACCTTGGAGGACGTTGTTTCAGAAGTTACTATACCAAATGCATTTGTAAAAACCTGAGTCACAATGTCGAAGGAAAACAAGCGATACCCTAACCAGAACGAAGAAGCTCGTGGCTTAAAACTCTGTCCACTGTTTTCTGTTTTAAAAACCCAACTTAGTCCTTGAATTAGTGAAGAAAAGAAAATTTTTTCTACACACTTATGTTCTCCACAATAGTCGTAAAACACTAAAAAAAACCAGTATTTTCATCTCACGAGGCCTAGCTCACAAGGGATTGGAAAACTGAGAAGGCAACTGAGAGTATCGATGGCCACAAGCTCACAGCTCGGCCGCACTAGACAGGAAACCCCCGCTCTATGAAATGAATATGATAGGGTTTAGTCTCTTTTAAGTCAACCATCTCATGGTTGAAAACATCCCCACGTGTCCATCGAAATCTTTTGTGAATCGAGGGTGCAAGTCTATAGTGGAGGACGGTTCCAATGTGCAACAAATAATTATAATAAAAAAACCTATAATCTTTTAAACTATGCATTTTTCTATCATTGCAATGATATATTAATACCATGGAGTTGTTCGAGACTTAGTATACCAAATATAAAATTAAGATGGGGGGTGTCTCCTAGGATAAGCTAAGATAATATAACTTCTTGGTTAACCGTGTGTTCTAGAATATAGTCAAATGGACATATGTTTACTATCCAAACAACATTGGTTGATCAACGAACTTATCCCAAAGTTTTACTAACTCAACTTGTATGAAGATATAGTTATTATATATAAATGAGAGTTATATAATGTTAAACCTAGGAGAAGGTTGAAATGGAGATACATCTTTTGAGTTTATGGTCTTAAGAGTTCTTAAGAGTAAACTCTTTTTTAGTAAAATAGGCTAAATTGTAGTTTAGGAAGATGAAGTATTCCCTTGTTTTATGTCCAAAGGATCATATACTTATGTTCAAGACTAGCCTCCAAATGTGTGCTTAAACTAAGCAAAAGTCGGAGTACTATATTTTATGTTAGATAAAATATAGATTAGAACTACTATAAACGAAAGCACCAAGTATTCTTGGATTTAATTGTAATCAACCAGTAACTTGTTTTTCCTTTGGCATAGTACCTCGATCATGTTTTTATACCCATGCAGATGCATTTTGTTATAAATACAATTATGGAGATGTGACAACACGAATAAGATCAACGTTACCTCATGGCATCAAGCTGATCTTAAATATTCTAAGACTAGCATCATATTCATGCTAGGGAAGAATATTCTTGACATGTTTTATAAATATTATTTTACTGGAACTTACGCTTACCTGTTAAAAACCTGTAAGAATCCATCAGTCACACTGTGTTAGCTTAAAGCTAAGTAATCCCCGATCACACATAAGAATTCTTTCCCTAATTGAAAAAAGAAATCATTAGTATATCTAGCAGTAGTAAAATATAAGTTCTTTCTCTACTTCTGGAAGAATTACAACTGCTAAGTCATCAACAACACTAACTCAGCTTTTAATATTACGTCTATAGATCATACAAAATCTTATAAAGATGCAACTCCTTGTTTTCCTTTATAAAATGTTTTATTATCTGCTAACCATTAGTAGTACTTTAGTGGCGACATTAGACATTTTATGTCACTTGAAAATTTTTAAATTTTTACGAATTTTTGAGTTATTACATGTGGTATGGAAGCGTTATGGGCCCATAACCCATTGTAGACACTGAGAGGGGGGGGGTGAATCAGTGTAAAGCAATATTATACAATTTTTCTTGACCTGTCACACTTAACTACCAATTCATCATTTCATTATTCTACCAATCTCATAATCATTTCATAAACTTCATCATTCACATATCATAGCATTTAACTCATCAAGAACCATAACATAGAAGAACACCACACCATATAAATTTGTAATTTTTTATATTAGTTTTGGTTCGGCTACAACCGTTAGGCAAAATCAGCACCTACTGATACATAGAGCACCTACTCTGCATCCAAGACCCTGCCTGGTTTTCTTAGACCCTGCTAAGAAGGGTTTGAGGTATCCTAACCTCAAAAGCAAGTCAAGCTTGCATTTACAATTAAAGTTCACTGTTACATTATTTCATCACTTGTCTCTTCAATCTGCTGCCAGCTATCTCTGCCTATGCTCATCTGCTCATCATCAACTCTGCTGTACCACTGCTCATTTCTGCTCATGAATCTCTGGTCAATCTCTGCTCATTAACATGTGATCAGTACTTCTTCTTCTGGTCAACACAGCTCATTAATCTCCAGCTTGTCAACCACTGCTGAACAATCAACTTCTGGTCAATCTGCTCATCTCTCTGCTGGTCACAGTCAAGTCATCAAACAACTGCTATCACTGATCATCAACTGAATACAATTTTGCCTTTAACCACCCTTAGTCTCTGTCAAGATCATCTATGAACAGTAAATCAATTATGTTCAACTCTTTCAGTCCTTAAGCCTGTCACAGTCCCAAACTGTCCTCAATACAAGCATGCTCACTTTTTAGCATATAACAAGTTTGTCCCAAAAGGCCTACTTTCAAATTAGGCAACTTCAATGACTGTATATAATATGCTCTTGTGCCAAATGACGCACTGTCACAAATCTGAGCAAGTATACATCTAGTTAACAGCATAGAAGAATCCAAACAAGACTTTGGATGGTTTCTTTTCATGAACTTGAACACTTAGGTATCAGTCCTCATGCACTGGGTTGTATACTTCAGATTTATACCATCAAACTCAGATCAACAGGATATATGTGTATATATAAACATCTAAACTTACCTCATTGTTAGCATAACTGCCTGAGCATAGACCTATACATGCAGCAGATTTCATTCAGCCCTCAACAAGGTATCTTCCATGAAGTGGAATGCTCCACACAATAGGGAAAAATAGGGCAACTTGAGGGTATAGTGTTTATGTAGAAGCTGTACTATCCTTAAACAGTCTGCCATATGCCACATCAAATCAACCAGTCTATCCAAGCTTCATTATGCCCAACATTTTTCTCATTCTTTCCATCAAATTACTCATACTTCTGCTCATAAATCAGATATAAAAGGTCTTCATCATGCTGCTGTTATGTCATCAACTAAGCACCAAGTCTTCATCAATGCTGTTCACAATCAAGCTGTCATTATCTCCTTAGACTCCCGAAAAGGAGACCATTGCTGCTGCCTTCAAGCTTTCATGCTTGAATTTCTGGACTGTCACAAAGATGACAAGGAAGGTTGTTACTACTGTCTGAAAAACTTTGTCAATTTGCTTGATTGTGATCACCGGTATCATTTCCAGAATGTAGTTCAGAAAACCTCGATGACTCAGCAAAATCCTCTTCACCATCACCAGCCCTAACAGAGGCTGAAAATAGAGCAGACACTGCACTCTCAAATTCTGGAGCATCAGAGCTGTGGACTAGGCTATTCATTCCATTCTCATGATCCTTAGCATGACTTGCATATTCCTCATCACATAAACTATTCACCTCATCCCTTCAATAATTATCAACCTCACCTCCTGTACATACTAGAATTTCAGACTTCTTTTCTGCAGTTACCTCAGAGAAAGAGACCCGAAATCAGAGTTGATAATCCACTGAAACCCTAGCGGATTCTTCGGGGTATAAAGATATGACAAAAAAATTTCAGAAGCAAAGCAATGCAATACACAACTCTTGCCAAATCTATGCCGCAATCGGTAATGCTCTCTCAATTTAAACTCACACTTCTTGCCTTTCAGCTTTTCAAACTAACAACGCAAACTGTGTGCATATGCCTTCAGTGTAAAACCGACACTACAAAGCCTGCAACGACAAATCCTTGCGCTGCAACGACAAATCCTTGTGCGACGCGTTTCGAACTCGCGGCCTCCATTCACATCTACCGGTATGCTGTAATTACAGAGCCAAATCAAAACCGGGAATCATTAAAATGGAAATCCAGCCGCCACCAATCTCGCTCTTGAACACAGTACAGATCACCCTTGACGATGATTTAGAGTTGAGTTCTATCCTTTTAAAAAAATGAGCTCTTCTTCATCCCCAACGGCAGCAGCAGAGTCAGTAGAATACGATCTCCCATTGAAATATAGAAAGACACCACAACATTTATCTAGCTCGGAAATATTCCTCTTTCAACATCATAAAATCACTTCACATATGAGACAAGTAGCTAGGGGCAGAAACGAGGATAGCCTCAAATAACAGGCTCATGTATGGATCCATTAGGGTGCAAAAGCTCAAATAGCTTTATCCTGAAGAAGTCGCAACACTGCTGATCTATCAGGCATACTTGGGATGGCACCTTTGACACAAACTCATAAAGATGCTGCTGCAGCTGCCATTAAAATTGATGATCAGACTCCTGCTCCCATGAATTTCCAAAGACACTGATCCTTCAGCCAGCGATCTGCCAAAACCCACGTAATTCTCCTGCTGCCTCAGACCAGCGAAAATTTCCTCAGAGCAATCCCAAAAATTTCCACCACGGCTGCCTCAGTCAAGCTAGCGAGCTTCTTCACCTTTTAATTCCTTACATGAAGTGAGAGAATACTTATTACTATATACACCTTTGAGGTTGTCCATATCCATAAAATAAGGGCAGACTTAGGTCAAAAAGGTATGTATATTTTTGTATTTTAATTTTTAATTATTATTTTATTTTAAACCATCCTTCTTATTTCACCTCACTCCATTTGTTAATTTTTAATTATTATTTTATTTTAAACCATCCTTCTTATTTCACCTCACCCCATTTGTATTTGTAATGTAACTTATTTATTTATATAAAAAAGACTTTCTTCAAACCATATTAGGGTCACCTTAAGGATGTTATTATTATCCTTTTGACTGGGCTGACTTCACCATTTACCTTGACTATTTAAAACTTCAAGTGGCTTGGGTCATCAACATAAGGGAATTCTTCACATCTTAAGGTCTTGTTTAAAAATGTCCATGGGCTTCACCTCCATGATCATAAATAGAACCATATATCATCAACAACCTTCCATCTTCAAACCCTTAATCATAAGCAACCAAGTGTGCCATCATATCATTATGTATATGGATGCCAAATCTTAATTACACTAGTTCCATCTCTAAAACCACATGACCACATCATCATGACCCAACCAAGGTCCAAGGACATCCCGTGGGGCCACTACAAGTCCATGTTGGCATCAATGACAATTTTATCAACAATCTCCCCCTTTGTCATTGATGACAACAACTCATGCTCCCCCTATGAGCATGCTCCCCTTTTGTTTGCATCTCTCCCTTTGTCTTCATCTCTCCCCCTTTGGAATCAATGGCAAAGGGTGTCCACATACCTGTCTCTGAAATCTCTAATCACTGCTAACTGCTTACTGGTTTTTGCTCCCACTGTCAATATGGACGATCCTAGGACCTGTCTCTATTCCTGGAGTAACCATCCTTTCTCCTTTGAGTTCATTCTCCAGCCTCATGAACTCAAGGTGTGCTAAGATCTTTGAGAGACCTTACACTTGGCTTGCCGTATGGCAGCCATCCTCCCTGCTCTGATCAGCTTCTCCTATCTGCAACTGCTCGGTCTTCCTTATCCATACCTGCTTCTTGACATCTGTTCTTTGAGCATTTGTTCCTTCATTTGTACTGGATTTCCCTGATGAGTTGTCTAGGTAACTTCTCAAGGATTGTTTTCATGTACTCCAGAAATCTTGAGCTTTGTGCCCAAGGCCACTGTAGCTATAACACCTCATCGTACGACACTGTACATGAATGTGACCAACATTGTTGCATGACCAACATCTGACTGAGCTGTTGGAACTTCCAACACTTCTTTGATCAACTTCATTTCTCCATGCTTGAGAGTGTCCTTGACTATAGACATTTGTCTTCTGATCTTCAAATCTTCTTGCTGATGTGTATGAAGTACTCCTTCTTGCTTGAGTTCTTTGACTGGCACACTCATGGGATTTGTGTCCAAACCCACTACAGGTGAAGCATCTCAATGTGTGACATGTGGCAGAAATATGTCCGACTTGTTTACATGTCCAACATCTAACTGAGACATTGGGGCTTCCAGCCCTTCTTCTTCTTCCATGGAACCTACAATCCATAGCCTTATGACCAAAGTTAGAACACAAATAACAACAACCATTGAAGTCACTTTCATACCTGGGTCTTGTAGTTGTTTCCTTGATGAAGTTGTTTTGATGAACAGAACTAACTCCTTGTTTCATCTTTGAACTTCCAAACTCCTTGTTGTCATGCGCAGGTGCCTGGGGAGCAGCTTTGGACGTTGATGGACCTGCTTCTGGAGTCTTTGGAGACCAAGTGCCATATTCAAGTTTTTCTTTGTTCTTCTTGTAACCAAGACCGGTTTTGTCGAGTGGAGATCTTTGGCAATCTAAGATCTTATCTAGGACAATTGAACTGTCCTGGAGCTTGACCAAGGCTTCATTTTTCTTACCTTTCTTCCTGAGACCAACTACCTCCATTTCCAGCTTCTGGACTGTTTCCTCCTTTTCTTCTAGCTGTCTCTTCAAGATTTCTTCTGTCCTCTTGGCTTCCTCCAGCTGAGTCTTCAAGTCATGATTTACCTCTCTTGCTTCTTCAAGTATTTTTGAATCTTTATCATGGTTGTTTTGTTCTAGGGTTAGATTGATCAAATCAATCTTTAGCTTTTCTTTTTCTATTTCCTTTTCCTTCAGCAATTTCAGCCAACGTACTCCTTCATGCTTAAGTTTCTTAAGCAACTCCTTTAGTTCAACATTCTACTTTTGGAGATTATCCATATAATCAACGGTTGTCATCCTAAACATCTTGTAATCAGATTGATTAAGATAAACTTTGTTCAAGAACCAATCAACTCTGAGATCTATGTTGCATTCATAGTTTATAATTCTCTATTTAGATTTCAACATTGCTTCATCATCATCTATAAGAACCTTCTCAATTTCATCACACAAGCTATCATAATCACAAGAGTTCATACCTTTACTGGAGTCCTCTTCTTGTTTGAGCTCTTCTGGGGGCTTGTCTTCTGATTCCTGATTTGTCTTTTCGGGTTCTGGTCTTGCCTTCTGATACTCACTCTCCAGCTTGAACCATAGGTCTTTTACTGAAGTGTTCTCTCCTACACTTTCCTTCACTGAGCTGGGAAGTCCATCCAAGAGGAACTTCAAGGTTGTAGTGTTGTCCTTCTTTGCTTCCTTCTGTGCAGCTGATTTTTATTTCTTATTTGATGGAGCAGGTGGATTGATAACAATTTCCCAAACACCAAACTTCTTCAGATAAGCCTTCATTTTGCTCCTCCAACTGAAATAATTTGCAATATCCAGAACAGACACGTCATTGCTTGATGATTCTTTCTTTTCCTCCATTGTGTCTAAGGATCTCCTTCAAGCATGCTAGGCTCATTATGAAGGCCCGCTCTGATACCAATTGTAGACACCGAGAGGGGGGGTGAATCAGTGTAAAGCAATATTATACAATTTTTCTTGACCTGTCACACTTAACTACCAATTCATCATTTCATTATTCTACCAATCTCATAATCATTTCATAAACTTCATCATTCACATATCATAGCATTTAACTCATCAAGAACCATAACACAGAAGAACACCACACCATATAAATTTGTAATCTTTTTATATTAGTTTTGGTTCGGCTACAACCGTTAGGCAAAATCAGCACCTACTGATACATAGAGCACCTACTCTGCATCCAGGACCCTGCCTGGTTTTCTTAGACCCTGCTAAGAAGGGTTTGAGGTATCCTAACCTCAAAAGCAAGTCAAGCTTGCATTTACAATTAAAGTTCACTGTTACATTATTTCATCACTTGTCTCTTCAATCTGCTGCCAGCTATCTCTGCCTATGCTCATCTGCTCATCATCAACTCTGTTGTACCACTGCTCATTGCTGCTCATGAATCTCTAGTCAATCTCTGCTCATTAACCTGTGATCAGTACTTCTTCTGCTGGTCAACACAGCTCATTAATCTCCAGCTTGTCAACCACTGCTGAACAATCAACTTCTGGTCAATCTGCTCATCTCTCTGCTGGTCACAGTCAAGTCATCAAACAGCTGCTATCACTGATCATCAACTGAATACAATTCTGCCTTTAACCACCCTTAGTCTTTGTCAAGATCATCTATGAACAGTAAATCAATTATGTTCAACTCTTTCAGTCCTTAAGCCTGTCACAGTCCCAAACTGTCCTCAATACAAGCATGCTCACTTTTTAGCATATAACAAGTATGTCCCAAAAGGCCTTCTTTCAAATTAGGCAACTTCAATGACTGTATATAATATGCTCTTGTGCCAAATGACGTACTGTCACAAATATGAGCAAGTATACATCTAGTTAACAGCATAGAAGAATCCAAACAAGACTTTGGATGGTTTCTTTTCATGAACTTGAACACTTAGGTATCAGTCCTCATGCACTGGGTTGTATACTTCAGATTTATACCATCAAATTCAGATCAACATAATATATGTGTATATATAAACATCTAAACTTACCTCATTGTTAGCATTACTGCCTGAGCATAGACCTATACATGCAACAGATTTCATTCAGCCCTCAACAAGGTATCTTCCATGAAGTGGAATGCTCCACACAATAGGGAAAAGTAGGGCAACTTGAGGGTATAGTGTTTATGTAGAAGCTGTACTATCCTTAAACAGTCTGCCATATGCCACATCAAATCAACTAGTCTGTCCAAGCTTCATTATGCCCAACATTTTTCTCATTCTTTCCATCAAATTACTCATACTGCTGCTCAGAAAACAGATATAAAAGGTCTTCATCATGCTGCTATTATGTCATCAACTAAGCACCAAGTCTTCATCAATGCTGTTCACAATCAACCTGCCATTATCTCCTTAGACTCCTGAAAAGGAGACCATTGCTGCTGCCTTCAAGCTTTCATGCTTGAATTTCTGGACTGTCACAAAGATGACAAGGAAGGTTGTTACGACTGTCTGAAAAATTTAGTCAATTTGCTTGATTGTGATCACCGGTATCATTTCTAGAATGTAGTTCAGAAAACATCGATGACTCAACAAAATCCTCTTCACCATCACCAGCCCTAACAGAGGCTGAAAATAGAGAAGACACTACACTCTCAAATTGTGGAGCATCGGAGCTGTGGACTAGGCTATTCATTCCATTCTCATGATCCTCAGCATGACCTGCATATTCCTCATCACATAAACTGTTCACCTCGTCCCTTCAATAATTATCAACCTCACCTCCTATACATACTAGAATTTCAGACTTCTTTTCTGCAGTTACCTCAGAGAAAGAGACCCGAAATCAGAGTTGATAATCCACTGAAACCCTAGCAGATTCTTCGGGGTATAAAGATATGACAAAATTTTTTTAGAAGCAAAGCAATGCAATACACAGCTCCTGCCAAATTTATGCTGCAATCGGTAATGCTCTCTCAATTTAAACTCACACTTCTTGCCTTTCGGATTTTCAAACTAACAACGAAAACTGTGTACATATGGCTTCAGTGTAAAACTGGCACTACAAATCCTGCAACGACAAATCCTTGCACGACGTGTTTCGAACTCGCGACCTCCATTCACATCTACTAGCATGCTGTAATTACAGAGCCGAATCGAAACCGAGAAGCATTAAAACGGAAATCCGGCTACCACCAATCTCGCTCCTGAACACAGTACATATCACCCCTGACGATGATTCAGAGTTGAATTCTATCCTTTTTAAAAAATGAGCTCTTCTTCATCCCCAACAACAACAGCAGAGTCAGTAGAATACGATCTCCCATTGAAATATACAAAGAAACCACAACATTTATCTAGCTCGGAAATCTTCCTCTTTCAACATCATAAAAGCACTTCACATATGAGACAAGTAGCTAGGGGCAGAAACGAGGATACCCTCAAATAACAGGCTCATGTTTGGATCCATTAGGGTGCAAAAGCTCAAATAGCTTTATCCTGAAGAAGTCGCAACACTGCTGATCTATCAGGCATACTTGGGATGGCACCTTTGACACAAACTCAGAAAGATGTTGCTGCAGCTGCCATTAAAATTGATGATCAGACTCCTGTTCCCATGAATTTCCAAAGACACTGCTCCTTCAGCTAGCGATCTGCCAAAACCCACGTAATTCTCCTGCTGCCTCAGACCAGCGAAAATTTCCTCAGAGCAATCCCAAAAATTTCCACCACGGCTGCCTCAGTCAAGCTACCGAGATTCTTCACCTTTTAATTCCTTACATGAAGTGAGAGAATACTTGTTAATATATACACCTTTGAGGTTGTCCATATCCATCAAATAAGGGCAGAATTAGGTCAAAAAGGTCTGTATATTTTTGTATTTTAATTTTTAATTATTATTTTATTTTAAACCATCATTCTTATTTCACCTCACCCCATTTGTTAATTTTTAATTATTATTTTATTTTAAACCATCCTTCTTATTTCACCTCACCCCATTTGTTAATTTTTAATTATTATTTTATTTTAAACCATCCTTCTTATTTCACCTCACCCCATTTGTATTTGTAATTTAACTTATTTATTTATATAAAAAAGACTTTCTTCAAACCATATTAGGGTCACCTTAAGGATGTTATTATTTTCCTTTTGACTGGGCTGACTTCACCATTTACTTTGACTATTTAAAACTTCAAGTGGCTTGGGTCATCAACATAAGGGACTTCTTTACATATTAAGGTCTTCTTCAAAAATGTCCATGGGCTCCACCTCCATGATCATAAATAGAACCATATATCATCAACAACCTTCCATCTTCAAAGTGAATTTCTGTTATGAACAAAATCAGAAAAAGGAAAGTATGACCAACTGGAAGGAAAAAAGGAATAATAACTTTGAACAGAAAAAGAAAGATTTTGTGCCTAATCGAAATTTTAAGAATAATAACACCAGAAATTTTCCTAGTAAAAATTTCTGAGGGAACAAAAGTAATTCACAGACCAATCCAAACAATCAAAGGAATAAATAATCTGCTAACAACCATAGTAACTATACAAAGAATTTTGAATGAAAGGAACCCATAAAGTGTTGGGAATGTAATGGTTCGCATTATGCATCAGTTTGCTCTAATGAGAAGAAGTCTGTTAGCAATATACAGACAATACAGGAGGAGATGACTGTTTGTGATCTAGTGAGGACAATGCCCATGATCAATGCAGCATTAGAGAACCGGAAAGCAGATTATCAAAATTCCGTGGTAGAAGTGGAAGGTAAGATAAATCAATTACCTATATCTATTTTAATTGATCCGGGAGTTAGTTTAAGCTACATTTCTCCTAATTTAGTAGAAAAGTGTAAGCTTTAAGTTGAAAAGTTTGCAAGATCTTGGTTATTTCATATAACTATTGGTGCAAAGAGAAAAGTAATTAGCTTTGTTAAGAATTGTGCAGTAACTATGGATCAGTTTGAAACCTTTGTTAAGATCAATGTAATACCTTTAGGTTCATATGATATATTAATTGGTATGGATTGGTTAGAACAACATAGGGTGGTCTTGAATTGCTTTGATAAAACCTTCACTTGCATAAATAGCGATGGGAAGTTAATAAATGTAAAGGGAATCCCTAGGAAAATAGCCGTAAGGCAGATTTCTGCTTTGCAGCTTAAGAGAGCTATTAGGAAAGGCTGTAAGGTTTTTTCCGTAACAGTAATTGATGAAGAAAACACTAACAACAGAGATAAATTAAAATAGGAAGATATTTCGATTCTAAGGAAGTATTCAGATGTATTTTCGAAATAAATTCTTGGACTGCCTCCAAAACAAGAATTAGATTTTACTATTGAACTGGTACCTGGTGCATTGCCTAGCTCAAAATCCCCTTACTGGATGAATATACTAGAATTAAATGAACTTAAGTCACAGTTAAAAGAAATCATTGATAAGAATTACATTAGACCCGGTGTGTCTCCCTGGGGGGCACTTGTCATCTTTGTTAAGAAGAAGGATGAAACTCTACGACTATGTATAGATTACCGTCAATTAAATACAATGACTATTAAGAATAGATACCCATTACCCTGCATAGATGATCTGTTTGATCAGCCACGTGATGCCATGGTGTTTTCAAAGATTGATTATGATCTGGATACCACCAAGTACGAATCAATGATGAGGATATCTTTAAAACAACTTTTAGAACTTGATATGGACATTACGAGTTTGTTGTTATGCTATTCGGGCTTACTAATGCCCCAACTATTTTTATGTGTCTGATGAATAATGTAATGCAGAAATATCTGGATAAATTTGTGGTCGTATTTATTGATGACATCTTAATTTACTCAAAGTTTGAAGAGGAACATAAATAACACTTAAAAATTGTCTTACAAGAGTTAAGAGAGCATTAACTTTTTGCAAAATTCAGTAAATGTGACTTCTTTAAAGATAAAATCCAGTATTTGGGTCATGTGGTGATTAAAGAAGGAATTTTTGTCGACCCTGAAAAGATAAAGGCAATCGATGATTGGCCAGTCCCAAAAGACGTAACTAACATTCGATCATTCATGGGGATTACTGGTTATTATCGAAGATTCATCAAACGGTTTTCAAGAATTGCAAATCCTATAACTTCTTTGCAGAAAAAGGGGAATAAATTCAATTGGAATTAGAAGTGTGAAGATAGTTTTAAAAAGTTAAAAACATTATTAACCACCGCACCAATCCTAAGAATTGATGACCATAATAAAGATTTTATAGTATGTACAGATGCATGCAATGACAGTTTAGGTGGAGTATTAACTCAGGAAGGACACGTCATTGCTTATGAGTCTAGGAAGCTAAAGGTTCATGAGAAAAATTATGCGACCTATGACTTAGAATTAGCTGCTGTCATACATGCCTTAAAGATGCGGCGTCGTCATTTAATAGGAAGAAAGTTTATACTAATGACAGATAAATAAGGATTGAAATATCTGTAGGGCCAACCTAACTTGAATGCTAGGCAAGCTAGGTGGCTAGATTTTTTGAGTGAATACGATTTTGAAATTAAACATATTAAAGGAAAGGAGAATAAGGTTGGTGATGCATTAAGTAGAAATTCAAAGCTGAATTTTATAGCAGCCATCAGCACCTATAAGACAGACTTGGAAGAACAGCTAGAAGCTGGGATAGAACAAGATAAAAATTATCGAAAATTACTAACAAAAGTAAAATAAAATTTAATAGAAAGTCTAAGTACAAGGAACAGTTTGAATGAAAAAAGATTATTGTTGTTTAAAGATAGATTATATGTACCTAATGTACCTAAGATTAAACTGTTAATTTTAAATGAAGTTCATAAAACTCCTTATTCAGGGCATCCGGGTTATCAGAAAACCATAACCATGTTAAGAAATGATTATTTCTGGCCAAATATGAAAAATGAATTGGTAGAATATATTGCTAGGTGCTTCGAATGTCAGCAAGTAAAAACTGAACATCAACATCCAACTGGGCTACTTCAGCCATGTCACGTCCCCGGTTTCGACCCCGTATGCATGATGTATATAAGGTAATTAATCGTGGTGAGGAGCTCAAGGTAAAAGCCCCACCATTGATTTGGTTGTGTATGTTCGGCAATGGGGATATTTGCCGATGGCTTGTCGTGCTATCCGGCACCTTATAATTTGACATCATGTAAACACGCACATCAAATAAAACTAAAACCACAACCAACTACGGCAGTGCAACGTTGAATGAAAAGGGCATGGTTCCAAAGGATAAGGGGTGGGGGATGTCAAACCTTGGTTTATGGGGGAAAAACCCATGTTTTATTACCTTGTTGATTTGCCACCTTTTTGTCTCACCCAACCTTGTCAACCTCTTTAATGCTCAGCTGGTGGTTGAGGAGTTATGGCTGAGGGCATTTATTGCTGAAGTGGTGGTGGTTGTGGGAGGCTGTCAGCCTTACCCAATTGCCCACTCCACCCACATTGCCCATTCTTCACCCTCACGCACTCCTCCCTGGTCTGTGCACTCACTCACCACGATTTTGGGTCTGTTGGTTCCTCACGCACAGGTTTTGGACGAATTTGGTCTCACGTGGGCATTTTGTTCCTCTCCACGAGTGGCTGAGCACCCGCTGACTGCAAATTCACGTCCTCTCCATTGCTGTGCATTCTCACGAAGAGGGATTGCTTCCCGTTTTTGTCTTCTCCACGTTTTTGGTTGGTCATAGTGCCCAATTCGTAGTGAGCCATTTTCCTACTGTGGTCTGTTCATCCTCACGCAGAGAAATCAGGTATGTATCT